>CM038227.1:33383945-33532060 GCA_021442155.1 Cymbidium sinense
TAAACTCTAAACTCAACTCTAACCCTAAATCCTAAACCCTAAACCCTAAACCTTAAAACCCTAAACCCTAAACCCTAAACTAACCCTAAACCCTAAACCCTAAAACTAAACCTTAAAGCCTAAACCCTAAAGTCTAAACTAACCCTAAACCCTAAGCTAAAAAAAAATGTAAACCTAAAGTACATAAAACATAAACCTCTAAAATAAATAAAACCTAAACCTAAACCAAAAATAAACTAAACTTAAACCCTAAACTAAATAAAATAAAATAAACTAAAAATAAACCTAAACTTAAACTAAAAAAACTTAAAATAAAGCTAAAATAAAAACCTAAAACCTAAAGCTAAAAAAAATAAAATAAAAACCAAAACCTAAACCTAAAATAAAATAAAAATAAAACTAAACCAAAAAATAAACATAAACCTAAAAAAATAAACTAAAATAAAAAACCTAAACTAAAATAAATAAACCTAGAATAAATAAAATAAATTAAATAAACATAAAAATGTAAATAAAAATAAAAAATAAAATAGACCAAAATAAATTAAAACAAACTAAATAAACTAAATAAACCTAAACCTACTAGTATACTTAATTTTAAAACCCTTAAACCCTAAACCCTAAGCCCTAAATCCTAAACGCTAAACCCTAAACCTTAAAACTAACCCTAAACCTACAACCTTAAACCCTAAATGCTAAAAAACCCTAAACCCTAAACCTAAACCTAAACCCTAAACCCTAAACCCTAAACCCTAAACTTTAAACCCTAAAAGCTTAAACCCTAAACTAACCCTAAACCCAAAGCTAACTCGAAACCCTAAACCCTAAACACTAAACCCTAAACACTAAACCTAAACTAAACCCTAAACCCTAAACCCTAACCCTAAACCTTAAGCCCTAAAACCCTAAACCCTAAAACTCTAAACCTTAAATCTTAAACCCTAAACCCTAAAAACCTAAAAACCTAAACCTAAACTAAATTAAATCTAAAAATAAAATAAATAAAAAATTGAAACCTAAATAAAATAAATAAAATAAAATAAACAAAAAATGTAAACTAAAACTAAAACCTAAAGCTAAAAATAAAATAAATTATTAAAAATAAACTAAAATAAAATAAATTAAAACCTAAAGTAAACAAAAAATTAAAGTAAACCTAAGAATAAAAAACCTAAATAAAAAAACTAAACGTAAAATAAAAACTAAATAAAAACCTAAACTAAAAAATAAACCTTAAAATAAAGCCTAAATGAAAAAACCTTAAAAAAAATAAAACCTAAACCCTAAACTAAAAAACCTAAACTTAAAATTAAAATAAAATAAACAAAATAAAATAAACATAAACCTAAACTAAAATAAATTGAACTAAAATAAATAAAACCTAAGCCTAAACCTAAAATAAACTAAACCTAAACTTAAACCTAAACTAAATAAAATAAAATAAACTAAAAATAAACCTAAACCTAAACTAAAAAATAAAACTTTAAAATGAATCTAAAACCTAAACCTAAAAAATAAAATATAAACCTACACCTAAGCCTAAAAAGATAAAAATAAAACCTAAGCCTAAAAAATAAAATAAAAATAAAACTCAACTAAAAAATAAACCTAAACCAAAAAATAAACTAAAATAAAAAAATAAACTAAAATAAATAAATATAAAATAAATAAAAATAAAAAATAAACCTAAATAAAAATAAAAATAAAATAAACTCAAAGAAATAATAAGTAAACTAAATAAACTTAAACCTACCAGTTTACTTAATTTTTTTTAAAAAAATCCTAAAACCTAAATTCTAAACCCTAAACCCTAAACCCTAAAACTAACCCTAAACCCTAAACCCTAAACCTACAACCCTAAACCTAAACCTTAAACCCTAAACTTTAAACCTAAACCCTAAACCCTAAACCCAAAACCCTAAAGCCTAAATCATAAAACCTTCAACACTAAACCCTAAACCCTAAATTAACCCTAAACTCTAAACCATAAACTAACCCTAAACACTAAGAATGAGCAAAACCTTGATGGCAAGAACATCACCATCAACTAGGCTGCCTAGATGGGTGTGGAGGCAAAGGTGAGGTGGCGCTATTGTAGTGGTGGTGGGGATCCGGAGGTGCCGGGGATATGGAGGTGGTGGTAGGCAAGCATTATGAAGAGGAGCGACAAAACTTACCATGGTGGTGGCAGAGAGATCGAGATATGATTGGATCCCACACTGAGAGGGATGGTTCTCGAATGAACCGCAAAATTGATGAACAACCCATCCGACCATCTATGAAACTTCTTTATCATAAAAGTTCTACTTATCTAAGACTTTGATTCACTCTATGGGTGCTCATTTTGATCTATGTCACTGGTCTTAAAAACATTAAAAAGTAATTGGTTGATGAAATTGAAAAGAAGAAATATTGAATCTGAATTTGTTCTCTATTAAGAAAAAAAAACCTTAAACCCTAAACTAAAACTTAAACCCTAAACCTAAGGCCTAAACACTAAAATTTAAACCCTAAACCCTAAACCCTAAACCCGAAACCCTAAACTCTAAACCCTAAAAAGCTAAAAACCTAAACCTAAACTAAATAAAACCTAAAAATAAAATAAATAAAAACACCTAAACTAAAATAAAATAATAAAATAAAATAAAATAAAATAAAAACATACTAAAACCTAAACCTAAACCTAAATTTAAAACTAAAAAGAAAATAAAATAAAAAATGAATACTAAAATAAAATAAAATAAATAAAACCTAAACTAAACTCTAAAATAAAACCTAAAAAATAAAACTAAACCTAAAATAAAAATAAAATAAACCTAAACTAAAATAAAATAAAAACTAAATTGAAACATAAACCTAAAAAATAAACCTAAAAATAAAACCTAAACATAAATGAAAAATAAAATTTAAACCCTAAACTAAAAAAAGCCTAAACCTAAAATAAAAATAAATTAAACAAATAAAATAAACCTAATCCTAATTAAAATAAAAAAAAATAAATAAAAGCTAAACCTAAACATAAAAAAAACTAAACCTAAAGTAAATAAAATAAAACAAAACTAAAAATAAACATAAACCTTAACTGAAAAATAAAACCAAATATTATACCTAAAATAAAAACCTAAAACCTAAACCTAAAAAAATAAAATAAAAACCTAAACCTAAACCTAAAAATAAAAAAGTAAAATCTAAACCTAAAAAATAAAATAAAAATAATGCTCAACTAAAAATAAACCTAAACCTAAAAAATAAACTAAAATAAAAATTTAAATTAAAATAAATAAACCTAAAATAAATAAACTAAACTAAATAAAAAAATAAACCTAAATAAAAATAAAAAGTAAAATAAACTCAAATAAATAAGAAATACGCTAAATCAACTTAAACCTATCATTTTACTGAATTTTTTTTTAAAAAAGCTAAACCCTAAATACTAAACCCTAAACCTTAAACCCTAAACCTTAAAACTCTAAACCCTAAACCCTAAACCTTAAACCTAAACCTAAACCTAAACCCTAAACCCTAAACCTAAACCCTAAACCCTAAACCCTAAACCCTAAACCCTAAACCCTAAGCCTAAACCCTAAACCCTAAATAAAACTTTAAACCCTAAACCCTAAACCTTAAACCCTAAACTAACCCTAAATCCTACCCTAAACCTAAACCCTAAACTCTAAACTAACCAGAAACCCTAAGAATGAACCTTGATGGCAAGAACATCATAACTATGCTTAGTCTAGATTTTGGAGGTGGCGACAAATGGTGGAGGGGGGATCTAGGTGATATGGAGGTGGGAGCAAGGTGGTTATGGAGGCAGAGGAGTGATGGAGGTTGAATCGGTGGTGGAGATAGATCAGGATTTGATGGTGGTGTCATTGATGGTGCTCATTTGTTCTATTGGTGCTCATTTTGGGTTTATCTCATCGCCAGACTTAGAAACTTGGGTGCTACTTGGATGATGAAATCAAAAAGAAGAAATGTTGAATATGAATTTGTTCTTTATTAAAAAAAACTTAAACCCTAAACCATAAACCCTAAACTAAAACTAAAACCCTAAACTTAAAACCTAAACCTAAAACCTAAAACCTAAACCTTAAACCTAAACCCCAAACCCTAAACCCTAAAAGCTAAAACCTATGCATGCTCATTTTTTATTTATGTTGTATCTTGTGTCTTAGAAAACTTGGTGTGTTACTTGGTTGATGAAACAAAAAAAATGAAATGTTGAATCTAAATTTGTACTCTATTAAATAAAAAATACCAAAAACCCTAAACCCTAAACTAAACACTAAATCCTAAACCTAAAACCTAAACACTAAACCCTAAACCCTATACCCTAAAAATAAAAAATAAATAAAAATAAATAAAAGAAACCTTAACCCTAAACCATAAACCCTAAAACTAACTCTAAATCCTAAACCCTAAACCTTAAACCTAGAACCATAAACCCTACACCCTATACCCTAAAACCCTAAACCCTAAACCATAAATCGTAAACCCTAAACTCTAAAACCCTAAACCTTAAACCCTAAGCCATAAAACTTACAACCCTAATCCCTTAACCTTAAACCCCAAACCCTAAACCCTAAACCCTAAACCTTAAACCTAAACCCTAAAAACCTAAAAATTGAAACCTAAACTAGAGAAAACCTAAAAATAAAATAAATAAACAACTAAAACATAAATAAAAAAATAAAATAAAATAAAAACTTAAACTAAAACCTAAACCTAAACCTAACCTAAAAATAAAATAAAATATAAAATAAGAACTAACTAAAATAAAATAAATAAAACCTAAAATAAATTAAAAATAAAATAAACCTAAAATAAAACCTAAATAAAATAAAAAATAAAGAAAAATAAAAAATAAAATAAACTTAAAATAAAATAGAAAACTAAATAAAAACCTAAACCTAAAAAATAAACCTAAAAATAAATGGAAAATAAAACTTAAACATTAAACTAAAAAAAAAACCAGTCCCTAAAATAAATAAAATGAAATAAACCTAAACCTAAACTATACTAAGTTAAACTAAAATAAATAATATCTAAACCTAAACCAAAAATAAACTAAACCTAAACCTTAAAATAAATAAAGGAAAATAAACTAAAAATAAACCTAAGCTAAAAAAATAAAACCTACAATAAAAACTTAAAACCTAAACCTAAAAATATAAAAATAAAAACCCAAACCTAAAACTAAAAAAAAAAAAAAAACCTAAACCTAAAAAATAAAATAAAAATAAAACTAAACTATAAAATAAACATAAACCTAAACCTAAACCTAAAAAATAAACTAAAATATGAATCTAAACTAAAATAAATAAACCAAAATAAAATAAAATAAAAAAATAAATCTAAATAAAAATAAAATAAATATAAATATAAACTAAAACTAAAAGCCTAAACCTACTAGTTTATTTAAAATAAAATCCTAAATATAAACCCTAAATCTAAACTAAAACCTAAACTCTAAAAATCCTAAACTAACCTAACCCTAAACCCTAAACCTAAACTAAACCCTAAACCTAAAAGACCTACTAAACCTTAAACCCTAAACCTAAACTAACCCTAATCCCTAAACCTAAACCCTAAACACTAAACCTAAACTTAAACCTAAACCCTCTAACCTAAACTAAACCTCAACCCTAAACCCTAAACCTAAAACTAAACCCTAAACCCTATACAAATCCTAAACCATAAACCCTAAATCCTAAAAACCCTAAAGCCTAAACACTAAACCTTAAACCTAAACTAAAGCAACCTAAATCTAAACATTAAACCTAAAACCTAAAAAAGAAAACTAAACTTAAACCCAAAAAACCCTAAAATAAACCCTAAAACCCTAAACATTCAAACCCTAAACCCTCAACGCTATACCCTAAACACCTAAAAATCTAAACCTAAAGTAAATAAAATCTAAAGATAAAATAAATAAAAATCTTAAACCCACATAATATTAAAAAATAAAATAAAATAAAAGCCTAAACTAAAACCTAAACTTAAACCTAAAAATAAAATGAAATAAAAAATAAAAATAAACTAAAATAAAATAAATAAAAATTAAAACTAAAGTAAAAAAATAAAATAAACCTGAGATAAAAACATAAATAAAATTAAAACTAAACATAAAATAAAAATAAAATAAACCTGATATAAAATAAAATAAAAACTATATAAAAACCTAAACTTAAAAAATAATCATAAAAATAAATAAAAATAAAACCCAAACTCTAAACTAAAAAATAAAAAAATAAAATAAAATAAAATAAATTTAAACCTAAAAAAAATAAATTAAACTAAAATAAATAAACCTAAACATAAATCTAAAATAAACTAAACTAAACCCTAAACTATATAAAATAAAATAAACTAAAATAAATTTAAACCTAAACTAAAAAATAAAATCTAAAAGTAAACCTAAATAAAAAACCTAACCTAAACCCTAAAAAAAAGCTAAAAACCTAAACCTAAACTAAATAAACCTAAATATAAAAAATAAAAAACCTAAACCAAAATAAAATAAAAAATTAAAATAAAATTCGAACATAACTAAAACCTAAAATTAAACCTAAACCCAAAAAAGAAAATAAAATAAAAAATGAAACTAAACTAAAATAAAATAAAAAAATACATAAACTAAACTAAAAAAATAAAAAACCTTAATAAAATAATAACTAAACCTAAAATTAAAAAAAAAATAAAATAAAAAATAAAAAAATAAAATAAAACTAAATAAAACATAAACATAAAAAATAAAACTAAAATAAAAAACCTAAAAAAGAAATAAAAAACCTAAGCCTAAACTTAAAAAAAACCTAAAACTAAAATAAAATAAAATAAACCTAAACCTAAACTAAAATAATCTAAACTAAAAATAATTCCTACCACTAAACATAAAATAAACTAAACCTAAACCTAAACCTAAAAAATAAAATAATATAAACTAAAAAAAACTAAACCAAAACTAAGAAATATTTCCTAAAAAAAAACCTAAAAATAAAAACATAAAGCCTAAACCTAAAAAAATAAAATAAAAACCCAAACCTAAATAAAAAAAATAAAATAAAAATAAAACTCAACTAAAAAAATAAACTAAACCTAAAACTAAACTAAAAAAATAACTAAAATAAAACCTAAACTATAATATATAAATAAGAAATTAAATAAAATTAAAAATAAACCTAAATAAAAAATAAATAAATAAAATAAACTAAAATAAATAAAAAATAAACTAAATAAACCTAAACCTACCAATTTACTAATTAAAGAAAAACTAAACCCAAAATCCTAAACCCAAACCTAAACCCTAACTAAACCCTAAAACCCTAACCCTAAACCCTAAACCCTAAAACCTAATTCTAAACTAAACCTAAAAGCATAAACCATAAAATCTAAACCCTTATAAACCTAAACCTATACCCTAAACCCTAAACCCTAAACCTAACCAAAACCCTAAACCTAAACCCTAAATAATTGAAAAATAAACCTAAACCCTAAAACCTAAAACCTAAACCTAAACCTAAACCTAAAGTAATTAAATAATGAAAAATAAACCTAAACCTAAAACCTAATAAACCTAAACCTAAACCTAAACCCTAAGAATGGGAAGAACCTTGAAGGCAGAATTACTAACCAAGCAATCAGTGGAGGCGAAGGAAGAGGTTGTAGTGGTGGGGATCTGAGGTGTGGTGGATATGGAGGTGGTGGTCGGAGCAAAGGATGTTTATGGAGGTGGAGGATGAGAGGTTACAACCTTGGTCAAGGAGGGAGAGATTGAGATATAATGGTGGATCCTACTACTGAGAGGTCGGATTTTGATGGGAATTGAGAAACAAGAATGGTCGATCCAATCTACTACAATGGAAATGTGTCTATAGAGAGACGGTTCTAGTTATCTAGGTTTTTGATTTGCTCAATGCTCATTTTTTTATCTATGTCATCGCTTGTGTCTTAGAAAACTTGCAGAGTTACTTGGTTGGTTAAATTGAAAAAAAAGAAATGTTGAATCTGAATTTGTTCTCTGTTAAAAAAAAAAACCAAAAACTCCAACCCTAAAATAAAACCTGACCCTTGACCTAAAACCTAAACCCTAAACCCTAAATCCTAAACATTAAAAACCCTAAACCCTAAACCCTAAACCCTAAAAGACCTTAAACCCTAAACCATAAAACCTAAACCTTGAACCCTAAACCCTAAACCCTCAACTAACCCTAAACCCTTAACCTTAAAAAAGCTAAAAAGCTAAACCCAAACTAAATAAAACCTAAAAAGAAAAAATAACTAAAATAAAATAAAATAAAAACTAAAGTAAAATAAACCTAAACCTAAACCTAAAAAAAAAATAAAAAAATAAAAACTAAACTAAAATAAAATAAATAAAACCTAAACTAAACTAATAAAAAATAAAAAACTTAAATAAAATAAAAACAAAACCTAAAATAAAAATAAAATAAACTTAAAATAAAATAATATAAAAATTAAATAAAAACTTAAACTTAAATAATAAACCTAAAAAATAAAAAAAAATAAAAATAAAAACATAAATTAAGGAAAACCTAAACCTAAAATAAAATAAAATAAACCTAAACCTAAACTAAAATAAACTAAACTAATATAAATAAACCTAAACCTAAACTTAAAAAAAACTAAACCTAAACCTAAACCTAAACCTTAAATATAATAAAATAAACTAAAAATAAACTTAAACCTATACTAAAAATAAAACCTAAAAATAAATGTAAAATAAAAATCTAATTCCTAAACCCAAAAAAATAAAATAAAACCCTAAACCTAAACCTAAAAATAAAAATAAAATCTAAACCTAAAAAATAAAATAAAAATAAAACTAAACTAAAAAATAAACCTAAACCTAAAAAATAAACTAAAATAAAATAAATAAACTAAAATAAATATGGAAAACAACAACAACAACAACAAGCCATTATCCCACTAATCTACATGAATCCTTCATTCCATTGTCCTATTATGTGTCAAATTCTCATTCAATTCAAGTATACTAAGTTCATTTTTATACAACTTAACCATGTCTTTTAGGTCTACCTCTACTTCTTAACATAAGGCAATTCTAATGCATCTACTCTCCTAACGGTCATTGATACGCTTATGTGGCAAACCATCTAAGATGACTCTCTCAAATTTTATCTACTGAGCTACCCAACTTTTCTAAAATATACATTTCGCTTTTATTTCAAAGAGTAAAGCCACTCATCCACCTAAGCATCCTCATCTCAAAACACTTAACTTAATCTCGTTTCTCTTTATTGGCCAACATTCTACACCATAAATCACATGTCTTACCACCATTTTCTAAAACTTTCCTTAAGTTTAAGTGGTACTTTCTTATCACACAACAATTGATTCCTAGAACATTTAGATCATAATGACTTATATGTCACAACACTACCACTATAACTTCTAACTAAAATTACACTCCAAAAATAAACTAAACTAAATAAAAATAAAATATAAACCTAAATAAAAAAATAAACTAAAATAAATAAAAAATAAACTAAATAAACCTAAATAAACTTTTTAACTAAAATTAAAGATAACTAACCCTAAACCCTAAAACAACCCTAAAACTAAACTAACCCTAAACCTAAATGATAAACCTAAAACCTAAACTAAACCTAAACCTAAACCCTAAACCCTAAAACCTAAAACCATAAACCCTAAAGAAACCCTAAACCTAAATCCTAAACCTACAAACCAAAACCCTAAACTAAACCTAAATAAACTTAAACACTAAAACCCTAAACCATAAAAAAACTAAAACCTAAAACCTAAACTAAACCTAAAAAAAAAATAAAATAAATAAAACTTAAACCTAAATAAAATAAAAAATTAAAATAAAATAAAAACCTAAACTAAAACCTAAAGCTAAACCTAAATGTAAAAATAAAAACTAAACTAAAATAAAATAAATAAAAACCTAAACTATAAATAAAATAAAATAAACCTAAAATAAAAAAATCTAAATAAAAAATAAAATCAAAAATAAAAAAAATAAAATAAACTAAAATAAAATAAAATAAAATAAACCTAAATAAAACCTAAACCTAAAAAAATAAATCTAAATAAACCCAAAAAATAAATAAAATAAAAAAACCTAAACCCTAAACTAAAAGAAACCAAAACCTAAAATAAAAAAAATAAAATAAACCTAAACCTTAACTAAAATAAACTAAACTAAAATAAATCAAACCTAAACCTAAATTTAAAATAAATTAAACCTAAACCCTAAATTAAAAAAAATAAAATAAACAAAAATAAACCTAAACTTAATCTAAAAAAATATAACCTAAAAAGAAACCTAAAATAAAAACCTAAAACTTAAACCTAAAAAAATAAAATAAATACCTAAACCTAAACCTAAAAATAAAAAATAAAACCTAAACCTAAAAAATAAAATAAAAATAAAACTAAAGTAAATAATAGACATAAACCTAAACCTAAACTTACAAAATAAACTAAAATAAAAACACCTAATCTAAATTTTATAAACTTAAAAGAAATAATCTAGGCTAAATAAAAATAAAATATAAACGAAAATAAAAAAAAAAATAAAATAGACTAAAATGAATAAAAAATAAAAAATAAACCTACTACCAACTAAAAAACCCTAACCTAAAAACTAAACCCTAAACCATAAAACTAACCATAAACCCTAAACCCTAAACCCATAAACCTACAACCCTAACCCTAAGCCCTAAACCCTATACCTAAACCCTAAAACCAACAAACTAAACCTAAAGTAAATAAAACCTAAAAATAAAATAAATAAAAAAAATCTAAACCTAAATAAAGTAAAAAATAAAAAAATAGAAACTTAAACTAAAATTAAAAAATAAAATAAAGCTTATAATTAAAAACCTAAATATAATAAAAACTAAACATAAAATAAAAATAAAATAAAGCTAAATAAAACCTAAACCAAAAAAATAAACCTAAAAAATAAAAAAAACCTAAAATAAATCAAATATAAACAAACCCTAGACTAAAAATAAAAAATATAACCTAACATCAAAATAAAATAAACATAATAAAATGAACCTAAACCTAAACTAAAATAAACTAACCTAAAATAAATAAAACCTAAACCTTAACCTAAAATAAATTAAACCTAAACCCAAAACTAAATAAAATAAAATAAACTAAAAATAAACCTAAACTAAAAATAAACCAAAAAATAAACTAAAATAAAACCTAAAACCAAAAAACCTAAACCCTAAATGCTAAAAAGTTAAAAACATAAACCTATACTAAATGAAGCCTAAAATAAAATAAATAATAAAATCTAAACCAAAATAAAATAAAATAAAAATATAAACTAAATCCTAAACCTAAACCTAAACCTAAAAAGAAAATAAAATAAAAAATATTAACTAAACTAAAATAAAATAAATAAAAACCTAAACTAAATTAAAAAATTAAAAAACCTAAATAAAATAAAAACTAAACCTAAAATAAAAATAAAATAAACCAAAAATAAAATAAAATAAACACTAAATAAAAAACCTAAACCTAAAACAAACCTAAAATAAATAATAAATAAACCTAGACCTTAAACTAAGAAAAAAAACCCTAAACCTAAAATAAAATAAAATAAACTAACATAAACTAAAGTAAATAAACCTAAACCTAAAGTTAAAATAAACAAAACCTAAATAAACTAAATAAAAAAATAAAAGAAACTAAAATGAACCTAATCCTAAACTAAAAAAATACCTAAAATAAAACTAAAATAAAACCTAAAACTTAAACCTAACAAAATAAAATAAAACCTAAACCCTATAAATAAAAAAAATAAAACCTAAACCTAAAAAATAAAATAAAAATAAAATTAAACTAAAAAATGCACCTAAACCTAAACCTAAACCTAAAAAATTAAACTAAAATAAATAAATCTAAAATTAATAAACTAAATTAAATAAAAATAAAAATAAACCTAAATAAAAAAATAAAATAAAATAAACTAAATAAACATAAACCAATAAATTTGTTTAATTTAAAAAAATAAAAAAATAAAAAACCATAAAACTTAAGCCTTAAACCCTAAACCCACAACCCTAAACCCTAAACCCTAAACCCTAAACCCTAAACATTAAACCCTAAAACCTAGAAACCTAAACCAAAACTAAAGAAAACCTAAAAATAAAATAAATAAAAAGACCTAAACATAAACAAAATAAAAAAAATAAAATAAGATAAAACCTAAACTAAAACCTAAACCTAAACCTAAACCTAAAAATAAAATAAAATAAAAATTAAAATGTAAAATAAAATAAATAAAAACCTAAACTAAGCAAAAAATAAAATAAACCTAAAAATAAAATACCTAAGTAAAATAAAAACTAAACGTTATGTAAAAATAAAATGAAGCTAAAATAAATAAAATAAAAACTAAATAAAAACCTAAACCTAAAAGATAAACCTAAAAATAAATAAAAAATATAAAACATAAACCCTAAACTAAAAAAAACCTAAACCTAAAATCAACTTAAACCTAAACTAAAATAAATAAAACCTAAACCTAAACCTAAAATAAACTAATCCTAAACCCTAAACTAAATAAAATAAAATAAACTAAAAGTAAACCTAAAATAAAAACCTAAAACCTAAACCCTAAACCCTAAAAAGCTAAATACCTAAACCTAAACTAAATGAAACCTAATAAATAAAAAAATCTAAACGAAAATAAAGTAAAATAAAATAAAAACTTAACTAAAATTTTAACCTAAACTTAAAGATATAGAGAAAATATAATAAAATTAATAACTAAACTAAAATAAAATAAATAAAAACCTAAACTAAACCAAAAAAATGAGAAACCTAAATAAACCAAAACCTAAACCTACAATAAAAATAAAATAACCCTAAAATAAAATAAAATAAACACTAAACAAAAACCTAAACCTAAAAAATAAACCTAAAAATAAATAAAAATAAAACCTAGACCCTAAACTAAAAAAAAACCTAAACCTAAAATAAAACTAAAATAAACCTAAACCTAAACTAAAATAAACTAAACTAAAATAAATAAAACCTAAACCTAAAACTTAAATAAATTAAACCTAAACCTATACCTAAACTAAATAAAATAAAATAAAATAAACTAAAAATGAACCTTAACCAAAATTAAAAAATAATAGCTGAAAATAAACCTGAAATAAAAACCTAAAATCTAAACCTAAAAAAAAAATTCAAAAACCTAATCCTAAGCCTAAACCTAAAATAAACTAAACCTAAACCAAAACCTAAAAAAAACTAAACCTAAACCTAAACCTAAACTAAATAAAATAAAATAAACTGAAAATAAATGGAAACCTAAACTAAAAAATAAAACCTAAAAATAAACCTAAAATAAAAACCTAAAACCTAAATAAATATATATATACAATAAAAACCTAAACTTAAACCTAAAAATAAAAAAATAAACCTCGACCTAAAAAATAAAATAAGAATAAAATTAAACTAAAAAATAAACATAAATTGAAACTTTATCCTGAAAAACAAACTAAAATAAAAAACCTAAACTAAAATAAACAAACCTAAAATAAATAAACAAAAAAAATAAAATAAAAAATAAACCTAAAAAAAATCAAATAAACTAAAATAAAACTAAATAAACTAAATAATAAATAAATTAAATAAACCTAATTTACTTTAAAAAAAAACACTAAATCCTAAATCCAAAACCATAAACACTAAACCCTAAACCCTAAACACTAAAATTAACCCTAAACCCTAACCCTAAACCTACAGCCCTAAACCTATAACCCTAAACCGTAAACCCTAAACCCTATAAAAATAAAAAAATAAAATAAAATCCTAACCCTAAACCCTATACCCTAAAACAAACCCTAAACCAACAACCCTAAACCCTAAGCTTTAAGCCCTAAAACCCTAAACCCTATGCCCTAAACCCTAAATCGTAAACCCTAAAACCCTAAACCCTAAACCATAAACCTTAAAACCTACAACCCTAAACCCTAAACCCTAAACCCTAAACCAAAAATTGTAAACCCTAAAAATCTAAAATCCTAAATCTAAACTAAATAAAACCTAAAATAAAATAAATAAACCTAAACCTAAATAAAATAAATTAAAACCTAAATTAATACCTCATCCTACACCTAAAATAAAATAAAATAGAAAATAAAAATAAACTAAAATAAAATAATAAACTTAAACTAAACTATAAAATAAAATAAGCCTAAACATAAAATACCTAAATAAAATAAGACCTAAACATAAAATAAAAATAAAGATCTAAACCAAAAAAATAAACCTAAAAATAAACAAAAATTAAACCTAAACCTTAAACTAAAAAAAAAACTAAACCCAAAATAAACAAAATAAAATAAAGATAAACCTAAACTAAAATAAACTAAACTAAAATAAATAAAACCTAAACCTAAACCCAAAATAAACTAAACCTAAACCCTAAATAAAATAAAATAAATTAAAAATAAACCTAAACCTAAACTAAAAAATAAAAACTAAAAATAAACCTAAAATAAAAATAAAAAACCTAAAGCTAAAAAAATAAAATAAAAACCTAAAACTAAACCTAAAATTAAAAAAATTAGACCTAAACCAAAATAAAAAAACACTAAACTAAAAAAAACATAGATTTAAACCTAAATCTAAAAAATAAAAAAAAATAAAAAACCAAAATGAAAATAAAAAAACCTAAAATAAATAAACTAAACTAAATAAAATTAAAAAATAAAAACTAAAATAAAAAAATAAACTTAATAAACTAAATACACCTAAACATACCAATTTATTTGATTTTTTTCAAAAAAAAAACACTAAACCCTAAAACTAACCCTAAACCCTAAACCTTAAACCCTAAAAAACCCTAAACTCTAAACCCTAAACCCTAAACACTAAACTAACTAAACTATAAACCATAAACCCTTAAACTAAACTAACCTAAACTAAACCCTAAACCCTAAACCCCAAAACTATAAACTATAAACTAACTCTAAACCCTAAACTAAACCCTAAAATCTAAAACCCTAAATCTAACTTAAACCCTAAACTAACCTTAAACCTAACCTAAACCCTAAACCTAAACCCTGTTAACCTAAACCCTAAATCAAAACTTATAAACCTAAACCCTAAACACTAAACTAAAGCCTAAACCCTAACCATAAACCTTAGACCCTAAAACCATAAACCATAAACCTAAAACCCTAAACTAAACCCTAAATCCTATAAACCTAAAAACCTAACCAAAAACTAAATAAAACACAAAATTAAAATAAATAAAATAAAATAATAAAATAAAATAAAAACCTAAATAAAACCTAAACCTAAACCTAAAAATAAAATAAAATATAATAAATAAAAATAAACTAAAAATAAATAAATAAATACCTAAACTAAACTAAATAAAATAAAATAAACCAAAAATAAACCTAAATGAAATAAAAACTAAATGTAAAATAAAAAAATTAACCAAAAAGAAAATAAAATAAAAATTCAATAAAAACCTAAACCTAAAAAATAAACCTAAAAATAAATAAAAAATAAAACCTAAACCCTAAACTAAAATAAACCTAAACCTAAAATAAAAATAAAATAAACAAAGTAAAGTAAACCAAAACCTAATCTAAAATAAACTAATCTAAAATAAATAAAACCTAAACCTAAAATAAATTAAATCTAATCCTAAATCTAATATAAATAAAATAAAATAAACTAAAATTAAACCAAAACCTAAACTAAAAAATCTAGCCTAAAAATAAACCTAAAATAAAAACCTAAAACCTAAACCTAAATAAATAAAATAAAAACCTAAACCTAGAAAATAAAATATAAACAAAACTCAACTAAAAAGTATACCTAAGCCTAAACCAAATCCTAAAAAATAAATTAAAGTAAAAAACCTAAACAAAAATAAATAAGCCTAAAATAAATATACTAAATTTAATAAAAATAAAATATTAAAATTAAAAATTAAAATGAACTAAATAAACATAAACAAACCAGTTTACATAATATAAAAAAAAACCATAAACCCTAAATGCTAAACCCTAAACCTAAACCCTAAACTCTAAACACTAAAGCCTAAACCGTAAACCCTAAACCCTAAACCCTAAAAAACCCTAAACCCTAAACCCTAAAACCTAAACCCTAAACCCTAAAAGCATAAGCCCTAAAACCCTAAACCTTAAACCCTAAACCCTAAACCCTAAACCCTAAACCCTAAATCATAAACCCTAAACCCTAAACCCTAAACCCTAAACCTTAACCCTAAACTATATACCCTAAACACCAAACCCTAAACCTAAACCTAAAGTCATTAAGTAAATTAAAAAATAAACCTAAAGCCTAAAACCTAATAAACCTAAACCCTAAGAATAAAGTAACCTGATGGAAAGAACATCAATGTCAACCAGCTAGATTGGGAGGCAAAGGAGGAGGTGATTATTACGTGGGGGGGGATGGGATAAAACCGTGGATATGGAGGTGGTGGATCAATGGTGGTTATGGAGGGGGAGCGATGGAGGTTACGCCATGGTGGTGAGGGAGAGATCGGGAATGATGGTGGATCCCACTACTGAGAGGCCGGGGTGGTTCGCTGGGAATTGAGAAATTGAAGAACCCGACTGATCAACTGCTCATTGGAATTGTGACTTCAAGAGAGATGGTTCTATAAAAGTTTCATTTTCTATGCATGTTTTTTCCGATCTATGTCATCACTTGCGTCTTAGAAAACTTGTGTTACTTGGTTGATGAAATCGATAAGAAGAAATGTTGAACTTGAATTTGTTCTCTGTAAAAAAGAAAATCAAAAACTCTAAACCATAAACTAAAACCTAAACCTAAAAAATAAGCCCTAAACCCTAAACCCTAAACCCTAAAAACACTAAACCCTAAACCCTAAACCCTAAAACCCTAAAACCCTAAATTCTAAACCATAAACCCTAAACCCTAAGCCCTAACCCTAAACTTAAAACCTAAGAAAAATTGCTAAACCCTAAAAACCAAAATAACATAAAAAATTAAATAAACCTAAACCTAAACCTAAAATTAAAAAAAGCTAAAGTAAAATAAAATAAATAAAACCTAAACTAAACTAAAAAAATTAAAAAACCTAAATAAAAACCTAAACCTATAAAATAAATATAAAAATAAATAAAATTTAAAAAATAAATTTAAAATGAAAAAAAAACCTAAACCTAAACTAAAATAAACTAAATTATAATAAATAAAACCTAAATTTAAACTAAATAAAATAAAATAAACTAAATTAAAATAAACTTAAACTAAAATTAAAACCTAAAGGTTAACATAAAAAATTTAAAACCTAAACCTAAAAAAATAAATACATAAACCTAAACATAAAAAAAAAAACCTAAACCTAAAAAATAAACTAAAATAAAACTAAACTAAAAAATAAACCTAAACCTAAACATTAACATAAAAAAACAAAATAAACTAAACTAAATAAAATAAAATAAACCTAAATAAAATAAAATAAACTAAAATAGATAAAAAATAAATTAAATAAACATGAACCTATAATTTACTTAATTTTTAAAAAATTATAAATTAAATTAAATAAAAAGCCCAAACTCTGAACCCTAAACCCTAAAACTAACCCTAAACAATAAACCCTAACCCTAAGACCCTCAACTCTGAACTCTAAACCTTAAACCCTAAACCATAAACCCTATAACCCTAAACCCTAAATCCAAATCCCTAAACCCTAAACCCTAAACCCTAAAAACCAAAAAACATAAACCTAAAAAAAATTAAAAAAACTAATCAAAATAAAATAATAAAAATAAAATAAAATAAAAACCTAAACTAAAAGCAAAACCTAAACCTAATAATAAAATAAAATGAAAAATAAAAAATAAAAACTAAACTAAAATAAAATAAATAATAAACTAAACTGAGCTAAAATAACAAAATAAAGCTAAAAATTAAAAACCTAAATAAAATAAAACTTAAATGTAAAATAAAAATAAAATAAACCTAAAATAAAATAAAATAAAATAAAAATAAAATAAAAACCTAAACCTTAAAAAATAAACCTAAAAATAAATAAAAATTAAAACCAAAACCCTAAACTAAGAAAACCTTAAACCTAAAATAAATAAATAAAATAAACCTAAACTAAAACTAAAATTAACTAAATTAAAATAAATAAAACCTAAACCTAAACCTAAACCCTAAACTAAATGCAATAGAATAAATTAAAAATAAAACTAAATCTAAAATAAAAAATAAAACCTAAAACCTAAACCCAAAAAAACAAAATAAAAGCTTAAATCTAAACCTAAAAAAAACTTAAATCCTAAACCTAATAATAAAAAATAAAACCTAAACTTAAAAAAATATATAACTAAACTAAAAAATAAAGTAGAATAAAAAACCAAAACTAAAATAAATAAGCATAAAATAAATAGACTAAAGTAGATAAAAATAAACCTAAATAAACTAAATAAACCTAAACCTACCGATTTATATAATTTTAAAAAAATCCTAAACCCTAGACACTAAATCCTAAACCCTAGACCCTAATTCCTAAAACCTAAAATTAACCCTAAACTCTAAACCCCCTAACTAAAAAATTTAAAAACTAAAAGTAATAAAAAAATAACCTAAACTAAACTAAAAGTATCTTGAATCCCTTTCCTTTTCATTCTCATTCTTGGTGTTTCAGGTTGGTTTTCCAAAAATTTCTTCTAGTTTGGCTTCGGATCTTCTGCCTTAGGCCGATCCTTGTTTGGTTCTTAAGTGGCACCATTTACCATGGCATCGAGTTCTATGAATACTTAGGGAAAACCAAATGCTTTAGCGCTAAACTCAGCTTTCAATTATTTGGGTATACTAAACCTTTGCCTCTAAATCCTTCAAAGATGCCTTATCCGGTAAGGATTCTTCAACTTCTTCTATCTTTCTTTAAACCCGGTTCTATGACCTTCAAATGTGTTCCATTATTATGTGCTCTAACTTAAATACTAAAAAACTAGCTAAGCCTTATATACTTTGATTAAAAAATTTTCTTTTCGATCCTGATTGAGGAAATTGAGTTTTTTATCATGATTTGAATCTTTCTAGTGTTTTTTTTGATTGGTTAATGATGGACAAGTGTTGATTAAATTATCTAATGACCATGATTATAGTCCTATCTTTGCCAATCTTATTAGGCTAAAAATTGTCAAATGTGTATTCTTAAATGGACTCCATTTTATGACATTAAAAGGAATCTATAGATCATTTGGTTAGCTTTACCTAATCTTTGGGTTCACTTTGTTAATTATCATTTCTTGCATGTCGTGAGCTCTATTTTGGTAGAGCTCAATCGATCAAGCAATCGCACAAATCTAGGTGATTGCTTGATCCTTGTTAAAATTGATGTAACAAAGAAATTTCCTAAGGAGGTGTGGATTGGATTGGAGAAATATGGATATTTCCATTAGGTCAAGTTTAAAAACTTCCCTACTTTTTGTAATCATTGCAAAACTCATGGCCATGAAGTATTGGAATGTTTTATTACTCATTAATATCTTCAGATGAAAGTGGTTAAAGATCTTATGGTTGTTGGCAAAATTGGAGATTTAAAAAGTGATAAAAGAAATTCTACTTTAAATGAAAGGGATAATGGTGTTGCTAATGAAATTGTTGATGTTTTTTATGATGTTCCTAATGTTTCTAATGTTGTTCCCAATGTAAGTGGTAGCGATAAGCTTGATAAAAATGCTTCTATAACTATTTTGGAGAGTAATAAGGTTTCAGATGATATTATTTCTCATATTCCTAAAAATTTGCAAATGGATGATTTTCCTATTTTAGTTTCTGATTCTAATGAGATTTGTGATAAAGTTGCTGAAAATCTTATAGAAAATGTTTCTCTTATTTCACCTCAAAAATCTTTAAAAGAAAATCTTATTTTATCTTCTTTGAATTTAGGCAAGAATGATGGTATGGAGCTTATTGATAATGTGCAGCCAAGTGTTTGTTTGCTTAACAATTTTTTTTCTGCCCTTTATTTAACTATTATTCTGGATGGTATTTTGCTTTGTGAATTATCATTTAATGGAGAAAGAGGATTTATCTTATTGTCAAATGGGATCTTCCCCTAAATCTATTGTAAATAATGATGAAAAATATTATTCTAATGATCAATCCATGGAGAATGAGACCGGTTTTTAAAATTTTTTATGAAAAGGAAAAAATAGTTTAAAAATGATCCTCCTAAAGTTTCTAGATATACTAGATCATTTTCATTTTCTTTGCCTAATAAAAATTAATGTTTAACTTTCTTATTTGGAATGTGAGGGGCATTGGTACTTGTAGAAATAGAAATAGGAATCTTTGTAGAATTTCTAATGTTGGTTTCTTGGTTATTCTTGAACCTCTCATTTTTTCTTCTAAAATAATGCGGCGATGATTGGTTTTAGGAATTTTATTTCAATAGCAATAATAATATTTTATTTTGGAATAATTATCTTTCTATTAATGTTATTAATAATTTTCATGGTTATTAATGTGAATATTTTCATTTGGTTATTATTATGCTTTTGGCTCTTTTGTTTATGCTGCTTGTAACAAGTTAGAGAGGAGAATTCCTTGGGATCAATTATCTAATTTTGCTTTTGTTGTTAATAATTCTTGGATTGTTGGTGGGGATTTCAATATGGTCCTTTCTTTGAATGAAAGGAAAGGGGTTCTTTGCCAAATTTACATTCAATGGAAGATTTTGTAAATATGATTTTGGATTGTAATTTTTATGATGTTGGTTTCATTGGTTCTCAATTTACTTGGAATAATCATAGATTGTCGCAATTGGATCGCATTATTAAATAATTATTAAATCATTGGCCTTTAACTGGATCTTCTTAGAACTCTCTGGATCATGCTCATCTTTTGGTTTCTATTAAGGATGTTGTTCATAACAATAATGTCATTAAAAATTTTGTTTTCAAAATATGTGGTTACAAGATAAAGTTTTCTTGATGTTGCTTATAATTGGTGTGCTCCTCTTTCTCTTGTTGATTCTACATTTGGTATGATGAGATTTTGGCTTATGCTTAAAAGGCTTAAGCATAATATCACTTGGTGGAATAGAAACTACTTTAAAAATCTTGTTAATAATATCAAGAATATGGAAAATAGGTGAAAGATTTGGAAGAACTTGTTATTACCGATTCTTCTTTCTTCTAATCTTGAAGCTAAAGATAATCACATTAAGTTTCGTGGATTTAGGTGACTTATTGGAGACAAAAGCTACCTCTAAGCATCTTTCTCAAGTGGAAAAAAAAAATAATTTTTTGCTTTGGTAATGAAAAGGAGAGTTCTTGGTCACATTCATAAAATCAAGAACTTTGATGGTTCTTTTACCAAAAAGGATATATTTTCTTCTGCTCTTAATTATTTTAAAGATATTTTAAATGAAAATTATCAACATGAGCATTTATCCAATCTCTCTATCATCCCTTCTATTATGTCTACTCTAGATAATGAGTGCTTGGTTGCTCCTCCTTCTGATCAATAAATTTTAGTATTCTTAATGGTATGAATGTTGATTCTCATGGTAGATGGTTACACTACATTATTCTCTCAAAATCTTGGTTTATTATTAAAATTGATCTTGTTAATTAAAGGATTTTTCAAGGGAATTATATTCTAAATATTTTGCTAGCACTTCTATTATTCTTATTCCTTAGAAAGATAATCTTGACTTTTGGAATGACTTTAGATCTATTAGTCTTCATACTTTTTTCAACAAATTGAATTCTAAAATTTTTACTAATAGGCTTAGTAAGTTTCTTCCTAAGATTATCTCTCCTAATCAAATTGGCTTTGTGAAAGGTAAGACTATTTTGGATAACATCTTGCTTACTCAAGAATTGATTCATGATTTCAAAGTAAAAATAAGATGTGGAAATTTACTATTTAAGCTTGACATCACCAATGCTTATGATAACATTTCTTAGGGTTTTCTTAATATCATTCTTACTTTATTTGGTTTTTCTAATCATTTCATTTCTATGGTTAACAATATAATTAGAAATATTTGGTTTTCATTAGTTATCAATGGTAAAAACTTTTGTTTGTTTAATTCCTCTCAAGGTATAAGACAAGGCGACCCTTTCTCACGCTTTTATTATTGTGGTTGAATATTTGTCTCATTTAATCTTTTGAGAAGAATTCTAGTATGTATTTCAAGAATCTTGGTGGTTTGGCTATCTCTCACTTAAGCTTTGTGATGATTTCATAATTTTTATAATGACTCCTTACATTATGTTAAAAGTTTAGGATTTTTAAATAAATTTGAAAAGGAAAGTAGCCTTTGATTAGTACTCATAAAGTTATTTTATCACTTCTACTTTATTTTGTTCATAATTAATAAAATAAAAGATATCACTTTTTTCTCATCAAAATCTTTCTATTAAATATTTAGGCTCCCTTTATATTATTGCCATAGAGATCCCATCTCTTTGACAAGGTAATTCATAATATTCAAAATAAAATTTCTACCATTGAATTTCATTTTTTATCTTTTGGTAGATTAATTGTTATTAAAAGTATTCTTTATTCTCTTTACTCATTGCTTAATATTGTTCCTACTTCCCATGTTCTTATCGATTGAAAGACTTTTTAATAAGTTTTTTTGGGGCTCTAGGAATTCAGCCAAAAGGCTTCATTGGACTTCTCTAATATGTGGTACTATTTATGAAGGTGGTATTGAGTGCAGATCTTTGATGGATTCCATGAATGTTTTTTCTTATAAACTTTGGTTGAATTTTTGAAAAAATGAAAGTCTTTGGGCTAAATTCATGAAATTTAAATATTGCAAAGGTAAGCATCCTTTAATTTGCAATTATAAACATGGTGACTCTATTATTTGGAAACCACTCGATATTAAATGGAAAGGAATGTCTCATTTTTTTGGGTTTTAATAATGGATCTTCTTTCTTTTGGTGAGACAACTAGATGAGGGATTTTTCCAATGATTCTCTGCTGAGTACTCGCCCTACTTCTTCTTTAAAAGTTAATCATTTTATTTATAATGGTGAATGGAATTTCCCTCTTTTAAATGATTTGATTCCTGATTTTATTAGTAATGACATCATTAATATTCTTTTTAATGGTATTTTTTCAAATCAAATTATTTTCAAAATTTCTAATAATGGAGAATTTTCTTTTAAAGATACTTGGCACTATATTAGTGTTAAAATAAATCCTCTTCTCCTATTTTCCTTAAAATTTGGAATAATATTATTCTTACTTTATTCTATTCTTGTGTGGAGAATTTTAAGGATTATATTGCTATTGATTCTTTACTTTGAACAAAAGTTTTATCCACCCTAAATGCATAACTATCATATTGAGAATGTTAGTCATGGTTTTGTTAATGGTGCCATTACCTCTAAAGTATGGGGTTGGTATGAAGATTTATTTAAATTAAGTTATTTTAATGGTAATTTAACTTTAATGCAACTTCTTGAAACTTATTTTCTTAACATTATTAAAGGGAATATCAAAATCATGGTGGCTTTTACTTTGATTTGTTTTATTTGGCTTGACATAAATGATGCTATCATAATGTGCCTATGAATCATAAGAGGATTATTGCTAGACTAACGATAAGATTTTTCTTTACATTTCTTCTAAATTAAATTTAGAGGTTGCAAGTTTCTTGCCTCTAAATTTATATTTTCCTTATTGTGTTTCATCTCGGATTATAAAATTATTCATTAATAAGCCTCTTAATTGTATTAAATTAATATGATGGACCTCATAAACAAGTCGTGGTGGAATTTTTAGAAATAATCTAAAATATTATCTTAGCTTTTCCACTCCTCTCTACTAATTCTATTATTTTAATTAATGGTTGTTTATCATGCTCTTAAGCTTTGTTTGTATAAAAAATTTTCTTACTATTTGGTTGGAATCGATAGATGGTTGTCTATGATCAATTCTAACCATAAGGGTAATGTGAGTTTTTTTATTTAATTAGAAATATCAAAGCTATTATCTCTAAACTTTCTTTTAAAATTACACATATTTTAAGAGAAGGTACAGCTTGAACTAATTTCTTAGCTAGTTTGGGTTGTAATATCTATGATTTTACTTTGTTTACCAATGAAAATTTCTAAGAAATTAAAAGTCACTAATTTAGACAAATTTGATTTTCCTTATGTAGATTTTCTTAGATTTTTTTTCTTGCTTTTCCGTAATTATCTTGGCTTGTTTGGGAGCCTGGTTTTGGTTAGTTGCTATTGGCTCTTTCTTCTTGGGCACTTTCTATTCTTATTTTATTCTTATATTTTTGGTTGAAATGATAGCTCAACCTTGTCCTTCCTCTTACTTTATTATGGTATCTCTTGTGGGTTTATTTTTTGCTTTTGGTTGGTTGGTTGGCTTTCCTTTTGTGGTTGGTCTCCTTGAGCTTCTTGGTTTTGGATGCCTTCTCTAGATGTGATGTTGGTTGTGCATTTCTTCCTTCTATTTTCTTTTAGGTTGGGTTTAGTTACTTTCCTTTGTGGCTCTGGTTGTGTTGTTACTTATTTTGGTTGGTATATGGTCTTTTGGTTTCTTTAGTCTTGGAGATGTTGAGCGGTTGACGTATTTCCTCGTTGGTTGGTGACTTTGTTTTCTTCTCCTACTTCTAGTGGTTGGATGGTCGTGCTAGCTTGAATTTTTCTTTGTTGGCTCAATTTTTGTTGTTACCCATGGTGGCTCATATGTTCTTCCTTTAGTATTGGTTCTAGATCTTTGTTGGTTATTGGTGTTGCTCAGCTGTGAGGTTGGCTATTATGATATTAGGATGTTTACTTTTTTTTATTGGTTGGTAGCATTTTTGTGACTATAACCCTCCTTTGAGTTTGGCTACTCACAAATTTTTTTGCCTTCTAAAGTTTGGTGATCCTAAGCCTTTTCTTTTATTATTCTTTCCTTTCTCTTATGTAGCTATTTTCTTTTATTTCTGCTTTAGTTTTTTTTGTGTTTCCTTCATTTGCTTTGGTCTCTTCATGGTATAATATTCTTTCATTTTTCTCTTGGTCTGTGTATTCTTGGATTCTTAGTTGTTTTCTTTTTCCATTTTAGTTTCTTTTTAGTTAATTTTTCTTTCTATAGCTCTTTAAGAAGTAGTATTTGAGATTTATCCCCTTTAAGGACATTGTATCCTTCTCTTTTGGTAATAAAAATTCCTCTTTTTAACAAAAAAAAAATCCTAAACCCAAAACCCTAAAAACCCTAAAGCCTAAAGCTTAAACCATAAACCATAAACCCTAAACCCTAAACCCTAAACCCTAAACCCTAAAACCATAAACCTTAAACCCTAAACCCTAAACCTAAACCTAAACCCTAAACCCTAAAAACCTAAAAAACTAAACCTAAACTAAATAAAACCTAAAAATAAAATAAATAAAATAACCTAAACTTAAATAAATAAAATAAAATAAAATAAAAACCTAAACTAGAACCTAAACCTAAACCTAGAAAAAATTTTAAAAAATAAAAATAAACTAAAATAAAATAAATAAAAAAGCTAAAAACTAAAAAAATAAAATAAACCTAAAATAAAAAAAAAATAAGTGTAAAATAAAAATAAAATAAACTATAAATAATACAAAATAAAATCTAAATAAAACCTAAACCTAAAAAATAAACCTAATAAATAAAATATAAAACCTAAACCAAAAATAAAAATAAAATAAACCTATACCTAAACTAAAATAAACTAAACTAAAATAAATAAAACCTAAACCTAAAATAAACTAAACCAAAACCTAAACCTAAACTAAATAAAATAAAATAAACTAAAAATAAACCTAAACATAAACTAAAAAATAAAACCTAAAAATAAACCTAAAATAAATACTTAAAACATAAACCTAAAAAAATAAAATAAAATCGTAAACCTAAACCTAAAAATAAAAAAATAAAACCTAAATCTAAAAGATAAACCTAAACCTAAACCTAAACCTAAACATAAAAAATAAACTAAAATAATAAACATAAACTAAAAGAAATAAACCTAAAATAAATAAACTAAACTAAATAAAAAATAGAAAAAATAAACCTAAAAAAAATAAAAATAAAGTAAACTAAAATAAATAAAATTAAATTAAATATTAAATAAACTAAACCTATGGTTTACTTTATTTGTTTTCTTTAAAAAAAAAAAACCTAAACCTAAATCTAAACCCTAAACTAAACTAACCTAAACCTACAACCCTAAACCAAACTAAACCCTAAAAAAAAGCATAAACAAAACCCTAAACCCTAAACCCTAAGCCCTAAACCATAAACCCTAACCCTAAACCCTAAACCTAAACCACAAAACCTAAACCTAAACTAATAAATAAACTAAAAAAATAAACTTAAACACCAAAACCTAATAAACCTAAACACTAAGATAGAACCTTGATAAACATCAAAATCTAGACTAAGGCAAATTTATCATAGTGGTGGTGGGGATATGGACCTGGATATGGAATGGTAAACAAAGTGGTGGTTATGGAGGTAAACTCTAGGTTAATAGGCTAAATAAAGGATATGATGGTGGATCCTACCGAGACTCTAAACCGGAGAAATTGAAGAATGGTCGACCATTCTCCTAAACTGTCTAGAGAGAAGATTCTAGTTATTTAGTTTTTGATTTCCATGCTCAGATCCATAACACTTGTGTCTAAAACTTGTGTGTAACTTGGTTGATGAAATCAAAAGAAGAAATTTGAATTTGAATTTGTTCTCTTTAAAAAAACCCTAAACCCTAACCTAAAACCCTAAACCTAAACCTAAACTCAAAACCATAAAACCCTAAACCCTAAAACCTAAACCATAAACCCTAAAACCTAAATCCCAAATCTTAAACCTAAACCCTAAACCATAAACTAAACCATAAACCTAAAACCCCAAAAAGAAACCTAAACCCTAAAACATAAAAAACTTAAACCTAAACTAAATAAAACCTAAAAATAAAATAAATAAATAAATAAACCTAAACCTAAATTAAATAAGATAACAAAATAAAACAAAAACTTAAAGTAAAACCTAAACCTAAAAATAAAATTAAATAAAAAATTAAAATTAAAATAAAATAAAATAAATAAAAACCAAAACTAAATGAAACATAATAAACCTAAAAATAAAAATCTAAATAAAATAAAAACTAAACATAAAATATAAAAAATATACCTAAAATAAAATAAAATAAAAACTAAATAAATAAAACCTAAAAAAATAAACCTAAACCATAAAAAAATAAAATTAAACCTAAACCCTAAACTAAAATAATAAAATAAAATAAACCTAAACCAAAATAAATAAACAAAATAAAATAAACCAAATAAACTAAAATAAATAAAACCTAAGCCTAAACCATAAATAATAAAAATAAACCTAATCTAAACTAAAAAAATAAAACCTAAAATAAACCTAAAGTAAATGCCTAAACCAAAACACAAAAAAAAAATAATAAAATAAAAACATAAACCTAAACCTAAAAATAAAAGATAAAACCAAAACTTAAAAAATGAAATAAAAATAAAACCAAACTAGAAAATAAACATAAACCTAAAACTTAACTAAAAAAACAAACTAAAATAAAAAAAAACTAAACTAAAATAAATAAACTAAACTAAATAAAAAAACCTAAATAAATTAAAAATGAATAAACTAAAATAAATAAAAAAATAACTAAATAAACATAAACTATAACTAAAAAAAAAAAAAACCCTAAACTAAAATAAATAACCTAAATAAAATAAACCTAAACTAAACCTAAAAAATAAAACCTAAAATAAACCTAAACTAAACTAAAACTAAAACCCTAAAACCCTAAACCTAAACCCTAACCTAACTAAAATTAAACCCTAAAATAAAACCTAAACCCTAAACTCCTAAATAACTAAACCTAAAAATAAACCTAAACCACTAAACCCTAAAACCCTAAATAAAATAAATAAAAAACCTAACCTAACCTAAAAAACCCTAAACCAAACCTAAACTAAATAACTAAAATTAAAAATAAACCTAAACCCTAAACCCAAACCTAAACCTAAACCTAAACCCTAAACACTAAAACCCAAAATCCCTAAAACTAAACCTAAACTAAGTATAAAATAAATAACTAAGCTAAACTAAACACTAAAACCTAAACCTAAACTATAAAACCTAAAAAAATAAAATAAATACAAAACCTAAACCAGAATAAATAAAATAAAACCAAAAAACCAAAACCTAAACCTAAAAGGAAAATAAAATAAAAAATAAAAACTAAACTAAATTAAAATAGATAAAAACCTAAACTAAATTAAAAAATATAAAACCTAATTAAAATAAAATCTAAACCTAAAAGAAAAATAAAATAAACCTAAATAAAATAAAATAAAAACTAAATAAAACCTAAACCAAAAAAAAATAAATTAAAAATAAAACCTAAAATAAATAAAAAATAAACCCAAATAATAAAATAAAAAACCCTAAACCTAAATAAAAAATAAAATAAACCCTAAACCTAAATAAAAAATAAATAAAACCAACTTAAACCTAAAGTATACTAAACTTAAACTAAATAAAATAAAATTAACAAAAAATAAACCAATCTAAATAAAAAATAAACCTAAAATAAACTAAAATAAAACCAAAAACCTAACCTAAAAAAAAAAAAAAAATTAAAAACCAAAAAAACTAAACCAAAAAAAATAAAATAAAAATAAAACTAACTAAAAAATAAACCTAAACCTAAACCTAAAACATAACTAAAATAAAAATAAACTAAATAAAACCTAAAATAAATAAACTAAACTAAATAAAATAAAAAATAAAGTAAACTAAAATAAATAAAATAAAATAAACCTAAAACCTAAAATTAAAAAAAAAACCTAAACCTAAAAATCCTAAACTATAAAACCATAAAATAAACCCTAAATAAATAAACCCTAAAATAAACCTAAACTAAAGCATAAATAAATAAAATAAACTAAAATAAACTAAAAAAATAAACTAGATAAAAAAATAAACCTAAACCTAAAACTAATAAATTAAAATAAACCTAAACCAAAACCTAATAAACTAAACTAAACCTAAACCTAAAATCTAACCTAAAAGGAACATCTAAACTAGTAAACTAAAATAAAAATCATAAATAAAAAAAATATAAAACTAAAAAAAATAAAAAAAAAAAAATAAAACTTAAACAAAATAAGAATAAAACTACTAAAAACATCTAAAATAAATCCATAAAAAAAAAAACCTAAAACTAAATATAAAAGATAAAAATGTTAAACCTAAAAAAACCAAAAATAAAAAATAAAATAACCCTAAACTAAACTAAATATAAATCTAAACTAAAAAAAATAAACTAAATAAATAAATAAAATAAATAAATTAAAATAAATTAAATTAAAAAATAAAATAAAAAATAAATAAAAATAAAATAATAAACTAAACCATAAAACCATATAATATAAAATAAAAATTAAACCTAAACTAAATAAAACCTAAAAATAAAATAAATAAAAACCTAAACCATAAACCCTAAACCCTATATCCTAATACCTAAACCATAAACCATAAACCCAAAACCAAAACCAAAAACCCTAAACCCTAAACCCTAAACCTTAAAAACCTAAAAACTTAAACCTAAACTAAATAAAACATAAAAATAAAATAAATAAATAAACCTAAAACTAAATAAAATAAAATAAAAACTTAAAATAAAACTTAAGCCTAAATTTAAACCTAAACCTAAAAATAATATACATTAAGAAATACTAAACTAAAATAAAATAAATAAAAACCTAAACTAAACTAAAAAATAAAATAAACCTAAAAATAAAAAATAAAAAAAAATAAAAAAAATAAACCTAAAATAAAATAAAAACCTAAACCTAAAAAATAAATCTAAACATAAAATCTAAAAATAACTAAAAAATAAAACCTAAACCCTAAACTAAAAAAAATGTAAACCTAAAATAAACAAAATAAACATAAACATAAACCTAAACTGAAATATACTAAACTAAAATAAATAAAACCAAAACCAAAACCTAAAATAAATTAAACCCAAACCCTAAACTAAATAAAATAAAATAAACTAAAAATAAACCTAAACCTAAACTAAAAAATAAAACCTAAAAATAGACCTAAAAAAAATCTAAAGCCTAAACCTAAATAAATAAAATCAAAACTTAAACCTAAACCTAAAAAATAAAAAAATAAAACCTAAGAAAAAATAAAATTAAAACTAAACTAAAGATAAACATAAACCTAAACCTAAATATATAAAATAAACTAAAATAAAAAAAACTATATAATAAATAAACTAAACTAAATAAAAAAATAAAAATAAATAAAAAAAACTAAAATATATAAAAAATAAACTAAATAAACCAAAACCTACTAGTTTACTTAATTATATAAAAAAAACCTGTAAACCCTATGCCTTATACCCTGAACCTAAAATCTTAAACCATAAACCCTAAACCCTAAACTTTAAAACTAACACTAATTGGCTAACCTCTATTTTGCAGATGTACTTAGATTTCTTTTCCTACATAAATGTAAGTTTTGAGATATTAGGATTAGTGCTATGGGGATTAAGATGAGCAAATGGCTAGAAGGCTTTCTGGGTGCCTTGTGATGGCTTTGAAGCAAGCACCTTCTAAATCTAAGAAGGAAGCAAATTAGAATTGGACATATAAAGAAAGAAGATCCCCATAGCATTTAATATAATTATAATTTTTTATCTTTTCTCTCTCTAAATACCCAACCATCAGACCTTTTATTCTTTTAGAATAGTTTATATAATTATTTGATGTTATGTTTACATTAGGATAGATGCTTTTCATACTTTCTTAAATGATTGATGCTTTAATGTGTGGTTTGGATATGATTAGGCTCTTAGAAAAATAACTTTTCTACCCAACTAATCACTCATAACTAAATTTTAAACAACTCATAGCCTCAACATAAAGCCTAAGACATAAATAAAATAATTATAAGATTTAGCAATCCCTTGGCTATATGGTTGTATGTTTCACATCATGCATGCATATTATTTCTCTCTTGAACATGAAGGAGTTCCATCCTTGCAAGATAAAGAAACGCTTGAGCTGTGAGGGCACCCCTTGTGGTGGGGAACACCTTCTTTTAGCTGATTTGACCCATAACCTATTTCATCATGCATTTAGGCAAATGTAATCATACCTCTATCAAAATGATGTGTCTAAAATGAAATAAAATTTGAAAAGATTTTGCATCTATAGATTAAGTCATATTCTCATACCACTCATGCTCTTGTCTCTTACGGAGAGTGTTAGGACTTTAATATCTTTCTAATTAAATAATTACCCTAGCTATCATGCAATTCATAAGATTGAACTACATGGTTTTGAAATCATAGGAGAAGTTAGGTACCACTCTTATAAGTCCGTAAGTCGATAATTTATTATCTCTTGTGGAGGTAAACCCTTATGTCCACCTATCACGTAGATTTAGGTTGTGCTAAAGCTCCCTAGATTTAGGATTTCAGGTTGCTATTTCTTCATGAGCCTCTTAAACATTCCCACAATCTTGTGTTGGTTGAGTATAAACCATAGTAATTAAATTTCAACTCAAAACATATAAATCTCATCAACTTCAAAATTATAAAGCCCAACCATAGGATGATTGGAATGTTCACTAGGCTTCTTAGTATCATGAGCATTTCTACCTATTTCATTTGGATTCAAAATAAGTCTTCTCTTGAGCTTTCCTAATTGATTTTCCAAATACAACCAATCTTTTGATAGTCTAACCTTGAAATATTTGGAGATGATAATTGTCTACTTTAATCTAAAGTATTCTTAGGAAATTTCATTTTCTAAGATGTAATTAACTATGGAGGCTTGCCTCTATACGAAACTTAAGAAATTGGTTTAATATAAACCCTGTTGTATTCATCCATGTAATATAAGAGAAAAATCTCTCGTACATTCGAAGACCCATCATGCCTTAGGAGTCCTTATTATGTGATTAGGTCCATTATAGAGATAGTACATCATACCCCAATGTTATACCCCATCACCTCAAGTACCCCCTAAGATCTTGGTGTCCCCTCCATACATCCAAAATAAACACCACAAGGCCCTCTTTGTTCATTGAATTCTCTCAACATCATCCTTATTTTTGGAGTTTGGAGATGTCAATCCTCAAGTAGGCAAGGGTTCTTTGAATCATAATGTTAATTGATAAACTTGGGTCAACCAAAACACTGGATAGTCTGTATCTCCCAACATCCATTGTAACGTAAAGAGGCAGTTTTGCTCGATCATCCCTAGGAGTAAGTCTTCCTCGTTGAATGTAACTCCTAAGATGTCCTTCAAGTGGCAGGCCTCTTCTTTAGTAGATCAGCTAAGCATATCTCAGATAAAGTAAGGCCTTGATTAGAGATTTCGATCTCTTTGGATAAGACAGCCATATATGCTTAACTTGGAAACTTTCTAAGGTGAGCTAAGACATTGTAATCAAATAAAACCTAAAAACTAAATTAAAAAAAGAAAACCTAAACCTAAAATAAAAATAAAATAAACCTAAACCTAAACTAAAAAAAAAAATCCTAAACCTAAACCTAAAATAAACTAAACATAAACCCTAAACTAATTAAAATAAAATAAATTAAAAATAAACCTAAACCTAAACCAAAAAATAAAACCTAAAATAAAAAACCTAAAACCTAAACCTAAATTAATAAAATAAAAACCTAAACCTAAACCTAACAATCAAAAATAAAACTTAAACCTAAAAAGTAAAATAAAAATAAAACTCAACTAAAAAATAAATCTAAACTTAAACCTAAAAAATAAACTAAAATAAAAAACCTAAGCAAAAATAAATAAATGACAAACAAATAAACTAAACTAAATAAAAATTAAAAATAAACATAAATGAAAACCTGAATTTGTTCTCTATTCAAAAAAGAAACCAAAAATCCTAAACCCAAAACTAAAACCTGAACCCTAAACCTAAAACCCAAACAAAACCCAAACCCAAAAAAACCCTAAACCTAAACCCTAAACCAAAACCTAAAACCTAAACCTAAACCCTAAACCTAAACCCTAAACCCTAAAGCTAAAACCAAAAAACATAAACTAAATAAAACCTAAAATTATAACAAATAAAAAAATCTAAACCAAAATAAATTAAAAAATGATATTAAATAAAAACCTAAGCTGAACCAAAAAATAAAAAATAAAACTCAAACCTGGAAAAAAAATAAAATTAAAAATAGACTAAAAAATAAACTAAAACTTAAACCTAAACCTAAAAAATAAACTAAAATAAAATGCTAAACTAAAATAAATAAACCTAAAATAAATAAACTAAACTAAATAAAATAAAATAAACCTAAATCAAAATTAAAATAAAATAAACAAAAATAAATATAAAACAAACTAAACAAATAAAAAATAAACTAAATAAATCTAAACCTACCACTTTACTTAATTTTTTTTATAAAAAAATACTAACCCTAAACCCTAAACCATAAACCCTAAACCCTAAACCCTAAAACACTAAACCCTAAACCTTAAATCCTATAACCCTAAAATGTAAACCCTAAACCCCAATCCCTAAACCCTAAACCTTAAACTATAAACACCAAACCTTAAACCCAAACCATAAAAACCTAAAACTAAACTAAGTAAACCTAAAAATAAAATAAATAAAAAACCTAAAGCTAAATATAATAAAAAATAAAATAAATTAAAATGTAAACTAAAGCCTTAACCTAAACCTAAACCAAAACTAAAACCTAAAAACAAAATAAAATAACATTTTAAAACTAAACTAAAATAAAATAAATAAAAACCTAAACTAAAGTAAAAAACTAAAATAAACCTAAAAAAAAAAAATTAAATAAAATAAAAACTAAATGTAAAATAAAATAAAATAAACCTAAAATAAAATAAAATAAAAATAATATTAAAACCTAAACCTAGAAATAAATAAAAAAAATAAAATGTAAACACTAAACTAAAAATAAAAAACCTAAACCTAAAATAAATATAATAAAATAAGCCTAAACCTAAATTAAAATGAACTAAACTAAAATAAATAAAACCTCAATTTAAACCTAAAATAAACTAAACATAAACCATAAACTAAATAAAATAAATCTAACTAAAATAAACCTAAACCTAAATTAAAAAATAAAACATAAAAATAAACCTAAAATAATAACCTACAACCTAAATCTAAAAAAATAAAACAAAAATATAAACCTAAACCTAAAAAAAAAAAAAAAAAACCTAAACCTAAAAAATAAAATAAAAATATAACTAAACTAAAAAATAAACCTAAACCTAAACCTAAAAAGAACTAAAACAAAATATCTAAACGAAAATAAATAAACCATGAATAAATAAACTAAACTAAATAAAGAAATAAAATAAAATAAAGAAAAAATAAACCTAAACCTACTGGTTTACTTAAATAAAAAAAAAACCATAAACCCTAAACCTACAACCCTAAACCCTAAACCTTAAACCCGAAACCCTAAACCCTAAACTCTAAACCCTAAAACCCTATAAACCCTAAACCCCAAATCCTAAACCCTAAACCTTAAACCCTAAAAACCAAACCATAAACCCTAAACCCTAAACCCTAAACCCTAAAAATTTAAAAATTTAAACCTAAACTAAATAAAACCTAAAAATAAAATAAATAAGAAAATCTAAACCTAAATAAAATAAAATAAAAAAGACATAAACTAAAACTAAAACCTGAACTTAAACCTAACCCTAAACCTGAACTAAAAAATAAAAAAATAATAAAAAAATAAAAACTAATCTAAACTAAAATAAATAAAACCTAAAACTAAAAAAAATAAACCTAAAATAAACAACCTAAATAAAATAAAACTAAACATCAAATAAAATAAAAATACCTAAAATAAAATAAAATAGAAACCTAAACCTAAAAATAAACCTGAAAATAAAAAAAAATAAAACCTAAACACTAAACTAAAAAAAAACTAACCTAAAATATATGAAATAAAATAAACCTAAACCTAAACTAAAATAAACTAAACAAAATAAATAAAACCTAAACCTAAAATAAACTAAAGCTAAACCATAAACTAAATAGAATAAAATAAACACAAAATAAACATAAACATAAACTAAAAAATTAAAACATAAAAATAAAACTAAAATAAAAACTTAAAACTTAAACCTAAAAAAATAAAATAAAACCTAAAACTAAACTTAAAAATAAAATATAAATCCTAAACCTAAAAAATTAAATAAAAATAAAACTAAACTAAAAAAATAAACATAATCCAGAACCAAAAGCTAAAAAATGAACTAAAATATTAAACCTAAACTGAATAAAAATAAAAATAAACCTAAATAAGAATAAAAAAATAAAATAAAATAAAATATATGAAAAATAAACTAAATAAACCTAAACCTACTTGTTTTCATAATTAAAAAAAATAAACCCTAAACCCTAAACCCTAAATCGACAACCCTAAATCCTAAACACTAAACCCTAAAACCCTAAACCCTAAACATTAAACCCTAAACGCGCCAAACCCTAAACTCTGAACCCTAAACCCTAAAAGCCTAAAAACCTAAGCTTAAACTAAATAAAACCTATAAATAAAATAAACAAAAAAACCTAAACAAAAAAAATTAAATAAAATAAAAGCCATGACTATAACCTAAACCTAACTGTCTTTAAAGATAAAAAGAATTAAAACTAGAGATAAAATAAAATTAATAAAGAAACCTAGACTAAACTAAAACATAAAATAAACATATAAACAAAAAAACTAAATAAAATAAAAACTACAAGTAAAATAAAAATAAAATAAACTTAAAATAAAATAAAAGAAAAACTAAATGAAAACCTAAACCTAAAAAGAAATCTAAAAATAAAACCAAAAAAATAAATAAAAATTAAAACCTAAACCCAAAATTAAAAAAAAAAACTTAAACCTAAAAAACAAATAAAATAAGCCTAAACCTATAAAAGAAACTAAACTGAAATAAATAAAACCTAAACCTAAAAATAAACTAAACCTAAACCCAAAAATAAAATAAAATAAATTAAACTAAAATAAAGGTTTAAACTAAACCTAAAACAAATTAAACCTAAAATAAAAACCTAAAAGCTAAACCTAAAAAAATAAGATAAAAACCTAAACCTAAACCCAAAAATAAAAACTAAAACTAAAACCTAAATCTAAAAAATAAAATAAAATAACTCAACTTAAAAATAAACCTAAATGTAAATCTAAACCTAAAAACAAAGTAAAATAAAAAACCAAAACTATAATAAATAAACCTAAAATAAATAAATTAAACTAAATAAAAATAATAAATAAACCTAAAAAAATAAAATAAACTAAAAAAAAGAAAAAAATAAACTAAATAAACTTAAACCTATTGGCTTACTTAATTAAAAAAATAATTAAAATATAAAAAATATAATAAACCAAAAACTAAACTAAAATAAACAAAACTAAAATAAATAATACTTAAACCAAAACCTAAAATAAACTAAACCTAAACCTAAACCTAAACTAAAAAAAATAAAATAAACTAAAATAAATAAAACCTAAAAACAAATTAAACTAAAATAAATAAAACTTAAACCCAAACCTAAGATAAATTAAAACCTATTCCCTAAATAAAATAAAATAACCTAAAATATACCTAAACTAAAAAAAAAAATAAAACCTAAAAATAAACCTAAAATAAAAAACTAAAACCTAAACATAAAAAAATAAACTAAAAACCTAAACCTAAATTAAAAAATAAACATAAACCTAAACCTAAACCTAAACTAAAAATAAATAAAATAAACTAAAATAATAAAAATAAACCTAAAATATACTAAACCTAAAAAAAATAAAACCTAAAATAAACCTAAAATAAAACTAAAACCTAAACATAAAAAAATAAACTAAAAACCTAAACTAAAAACTAAAAAAAAACTAAATAAAATAAACTAAAATAAAATATAAATAAAAATAAAATAAAAAATAAAAAATAAAAAAAATATAAAAATACTAAACTAAATAATAAACCTTTACATAATTTTTAAAATAAACCCTAAAGCAAAAAAACTAAAAAAATAACCGGTTTAAATTTAAAATAAACCTATTAAAACTTGAGCTAATCCAAAACCTTAACTAAAATAAAAAAAATAAAAAAAAAAGAAACCAACCCTAAACCTGGAATGATAAACCTGACCCTAAAATAAACCCAGAACCCTAATCATAAAACCCAGTCAAACCAAACCCCAAACTAAACTCTCTTAAACCCTAAAATGCTAAACCCTAAAGCCTAAACTTTAAACATAACAAACCCTAAATTAAACCCAATGTAACTCCACAAACTCTAAAACCCTAAACCCAAAAAACCAAACCCTAAACCTAAATGCTAAAACCTAAACACTAAACCCTAAACCCAAAACCATAAAACCCTAAACTCTAAATTGATAAACATAACCAAAACACTAAATCCTAAACCAAAACCCTAGTAACCTAAACCCTAAACCCTAAAACCCCCAAAACTAAACATAAACCATAAACCTAAACCACAAAAACCTAACTAAGAATGGGAAAAACCTTGATGACAGGAACATCACTGTCAATCAAGATCAATCTAGGACTAGTGGTGGAGACGAAGGCAGATATGACAATTATCAGAGTGGTGGTGGGGGATTTGGAGGTGTTGGTCGATATGGAGGTGCTGGCCAAAGTAGTGGTGGTTATGGAGGTAGGAGAAGAGATGGAGGTTACTACTATGGTGGTGGTGGAGGGAGAAATCAGGGATATGATGGTGGATCCTACTGAGAACGTTTCAAACTAAAGAAGAATGATCAATCCTATCGTTTATGGAACTTTTCTTTATAGTAGAGATGGTTCTACATCTAGGGTTTTGATTTCTATTGCTCATTTTTTTACCTTTGTCATCGCTTATATCTTAGAAAATTGGGGTGCTACTTAGTTGATGAAATCAAAAAGAAAAATTGTTGAATCTAAATTTGGTTTCTATTAAAAAAAACCTTAAACTCTAAACCATAAAATATACCTAAATCTAAACTAAAACTTAAACCTAAACCTAAAACCTAAACATTAAACCTAAACACAAAACCTAAACCCTAAAACCCTAAAACTAAAACACTAAACCTAAACCAAACCCTAAACCATAAACCCTAAACTCTAAACCCTAAACTTTAAACCATAAACCTTAAACCCTAAACCCTAAAATCCTAAATCCTAAATCCTAAATAAATAAAACTAAAACCAAAACCCTAAACTAAATAAAATAAAATAAACTAAAATTAAACCTAAACCTAAAATAAAAAATAAAACCTAAAAATAAACCAATAATAAAACCCTAAAACCTAAAACTAAGCCAAAATTAAAAATATCTAAAACAATAAATAAATACTAAATAAAAATACATAACCTAAACCTAAAACTAACTAAATAAAAACCAAACTAAATAAATAAAATAAAATAAATAAAATAAAATATATAAAATATAAATAAATTAGAAAAATAAAATCATACCCTAAAACCCTAATCCACCTAAATATAAAAACCTACCATTCTACCACAATCACTGGGTCCTAAAAACTAAACCTAATAAAATGCTAAACCCACCCTAAAGCTAAAAAAACCACTACCCAAACCTAAAAATAAAATAAACCACAAATGCTATCCTAAACCCTAAACCTAATCCAAAACCTAAAACTAAAAACATAATAAATAATAAATTTAAACTAAAATAAAAACCTAAACTAAAATATAAACCTAAACCTAAAAATAGAAGAAAGTCAAAAATAAAAATAAAATAAAATAAAATAAATAAAACATAAACTAAAACTTAAATAAAATAAAGAATTAAAATAAATAAAATAAACTAGTAAAATTAAAATAAAATTAAGATAAAATAAAATAAAATAAAAACTAAATAAAAACCTAAACCTAAAAAATAAACCCAAAAATAAATAAAATATAAAACCTAAACCCTAAACTACAAAAAAAATTAAACCTAAAATGAAAATAAAATAAACAAAATAAAATAAACCTAAACCTAAACTAAAATTAAATAATCTAAAATAATAACCTAAACCTAAACCTAAGCTAAATAAAATAAAATAAATTAAAAATAAACCTAAACCTAAACTAAAAAAAAATAAACCTAAAATAAAACATCAAACCTAAAATAAAAAAAATAAAATAGAAACCTAAACATAAACCTAAAATAAAAATAAAACATAAACCTAAAAAAATAAAATAAAATAAATCTCAACTAAAATAACCTAAACCTAAACAAAAATAAAATAAAACTTAAAAATATAAAAATAAAACTAAAATAAAATAAAATAAAGCTGAACTAAACTTAAAATAAAAAAAATAAAATTTAACTTAAAAATAAAATAAAAATAAAACTCAATTAAAAATAAATCTAAACATAAACTTAAACCTAAAAAATAAATTAAATAAACAAACCTAAAATAGATAAGAATAAAAATAAAAATTAAACAAACCTAAACTAAATAAAATAAAAATAAACCTAAATAAAAATAAAATATAAACTAAAATAAATAAAAAATAAAACTAAATAAACCTAAACCTTTAATTAAAAAAAAACCTTAAATTGTAAATCCAAATAAACCTAAACCCATACTAAAACCCTAAACTCTCTAAACCCTAAAAGCATAAACCATAAACCCTAATCCCAAACTCTAAACCCTAAAATGCTAAATCATAAACCCTAAACTAACAAATAAACCCTAAACCCCAAACCCTAAACCTAAAACCCAAACCCTAAACAAAATTATAAATAAATTAAAAATAAACCTAAATCCTAAAACCTAAACTTAATCCTAAACTTAAACCACAAAATAGGTAGTACCAATAAACATCACCATTAACCTAAATCTAGATCGGCGATGGAGGAGAAGATGGAGATGGCAGTTATCATAGTGGCGGTTGGGGATGTGGAGGTGCTGGTGGATATGGAGGTGTTGGTCAGAGCAGTGGTGGTTATGGAGGTAGGAGGAGTGACATAGGTTATAGTTGTGATGGTGGCAGAGGGAAAGATTATAGATATGATGGTGGATCCCACCACTCGAGAGGCCGAGGTGGTTCTGATGGGAACTAAAGAAACTAAGAACGTAGATCCATGGAACTATGTCTTTATAGTAGAGATAATTCTAGTTTCTGGGGCTTTTTATTTGCTATGCAATTATCTAAATGAATGTCATTTAAGAACTTGGTGTGTTACTTGATTGATGAAATCAAAAGAAGAAATGTTGAATCTAAATTTATTCTCTATTAAAAAACCAAAACCAAAGCCCAAACTAAAGTTGAACCCAAACCTAAAACCTAAACCTAAACCCTAAACTAAAAATAATAAAAAATTAAGAACATAAAAAAAAAACCCCAACTAATTGCTAAACCTTAAAACTAACACTCATCCTTAAACTAAACTTACAAAAAACCCAAACCACAAACCTTAAACCTATAAAACCCCAAAACCCTAAAACCTAATAACTAATAAAAACCTAAACTAAACTAAAAATAAATGATAAAAATTAAAATAAATAATAAACAAAATAATAATAAAACTAAAATAAAACTATAAAACTAACAAAACTAACTAAATAATAACTAAAAAAATAAACTAATAAATAAAAACTATAAACTAATTAACAATAATAACTAAATTAAATAAAAAAACCTAAAATGAAACCCTAACCCTAAATAACCCTAAATAACCCTAAACCTAAAACAATACCCTAAATCCTAAAACCAAAATAAACCTAAACTAAAAAAATAAACTAAAAAACCTAAAACTAAATAAATACCTAGATTAAAATAAAACCTAAAAAATAAAACTAAACTAAATAATAATAAAATAAAAAATAAATTAAATTAACAAATTAAAGATATAAATATTGTAAATCTAAATTTGTTCTCTTAAAAAAATTGTAAACCCTAAACCAAACCTAAACTAAAATATAATCCTAACACCTAAACAAAACCTAAAAACCCAAAAATAAAACCTACCCTATGACCTAAAAACCTAAACCTAAACCTAAAAAACCAAACCCTAAAAAAGAAACAACTAAACCTAAAATAAAAAAACCTAAAACCTTAAACTCCAAAGATTAAAACATAAAAATAAATAAATAAATATCTAAAACCAAAACAAAATAAAAAAAAAAAAATAACCTAAAAATTAACCTAAACATACTAAAAAAGAAAATAAAATAAAATAATGACATAATTAAAATAAAATAAATAAAAATAAAATAATTAAAAAAATAAAACCTAAATAAAATAAAAAATTAAAAAAAATAATAATAAAATAACCTTAAAATAAAATAAAAATAAATAAATGAAAAAAAAATAAAACTTAAAATAAAAAAAATAAAACTTAAAATAAATAATCATAAAATAAAATAAACCAAACCTAAACTAAAATAAATAAAACCTAAACCTAAACCTAATAAACTAAACCTAAACCTAAACTAAATAAAATAAAATAAACCAAAAGTAAACTAAATCTAAATTAAAAAAAATAAAAAAATAAACCTAAAATAAAAACCTAAATCCTAAACATAAAAATAAAATAAACCTAAACCTAAACTTAAAAATAAAATATAAAACCTGATAAATAAAATAAAATAAAAACTAAAAAAATAAACATAAACCTATAATCCTAAACTAACTAAAAAATAAAATAAAATAAAAAACCTGAACTAAAATAAATAAACCTAAAATAACTAAATTAAACTAAATAAAATAAAAATAAAAAATAAAATAAAATAAATAAACTTAAACCTATATTTATTTTAAAGAAAATTAAAAATTAAAAAAAAAAAAAAATAAAATTATCCTAAACCTAAAATTAAACCATACCCAAATAAAAAACCCTAAAATAAAATAAAACCATAAACCCTAAATAAAAAACCCTAATCCCAAAAACCCTAAACCACAAAATAAAGCTTTAAAACTAAACCATAAAACTCACAAAACCCAAACCTAAAAACACAATAAACCTTAAACCCAAACCTAAAAACCTAAATCCCTAAACCCTAAACCCTAAAACCACAAACCCAAAAAACTAAAAACTAAAACCAAACTACTAAAATAAAACTAAAATAAATAAAATAAAACTAAACCTAAATAAATAAAATAAAACCTAAATAAACCTAAAAAAAACTACTAAAAAAAAAGATAAACCTAAACTAAAATAAAAAATAAAATAAAGAATAAAAACTAAATTAAATAAAAGTAAAATAAAATAAAATAAAATAAACCTAAGATTAAATATAAATAAAACTTCTAAAAAATAAACCTAAAATAAAACCTAAACCTAAAAACTTAAAATAAAATAAAATAAAACATAAATAAACTAAACTTAAATAAAATAAAATATAATAAATAAATCTTAAAACTAAACTAAAAACCTAAATAAATAAATTAAATTAAATTAAAACCTAAAATAAAAAAATTAAAAATTAAACCTAAAATAAACCTAAACTAAAAAAAAATAAAATAAAACCTAAATTAAACATTAAATAAAATAAAACCTAAACCTAAACATAATAAAATAAAACTAAACTAAAAAAATAAACCTAAACTAAACTAAAATAAACTAAAAAATAACTAAAATAAAAAATATATTAAATAAATATCTAAATAAAATAAACTAAACTAAATAGAAATAAAAAAACATAAATAAAAATAAAAAATAAACAAAAATAATTAAAAAAAAAAACTCAATAAACTAATTAAACTAAAGAAGAAATTTTGTAAAATCAATTTATTCTCATTAAAATCAAAAAAAAACCCTAAACTAAACTTGAACCCTAAAACTAAATCCTAAAATAAACCCTAAAATCCTAAAATAAACCTAAGCCTTTAAATAAAACCAAACCCTAAAAATAAAAACCTAAACCTATTAATTAAAACTTAAAATAAAATAAATAAAATAAATCTAAACCAAAATATAATAAAAACATAAACTAAACATAAACTAAAATAAACCTAAATCTAAAACTATAAAATAAAATAAAATAAATAAAACCTAAAATAAATTAAAAAAAATAAAAAAGCTCATAAAATACCTAAAATAAAATAAAATTAGCATTAAAATAAAATAAAATAAAATTTAAATAAAACTTAAACCTAAACAATAAACTAAAATATAATGAAAAATAAATAAAAAATATAAATAAACCTTATCTAAAAAACCCTAAAATAAAATAAAATAAAAACCTAAACCTAAACTAAAATAAACTAAAATAAAAATAAATAAAACCTAAACCTAAACCTAAAAATAAACTAAAATAAAACCAAAACCTACAATAAATAAAACCAAACCTAAAATAAAACCAAACCCTAAAATAAAAAAAAACTAAACCTAAAATTAAAATAAAATAAACTAAAATAAGTAAATAACTAAACCTAACTTAAAAAAATAAATAAACTAAAAAATAAACCTAAACCAAAAAAAATAAAACCTAAAATAAAATCCTAAACCTAAACCTAAAATTAAGAAAATAAAACCTAAACCTAAAAAATAAAATAAAATTAAAACTATACTAAAAAATAAAAATAAACCTAAACCTAAACATTGAAAGTAAACTAAAATAAAAAACCTATACTAAAATAAATAAACCTAAAATAAAAAATAAAAACTAAAATTAAACTAAAAATAAACATAAATTAAAATTAAACTTAAACCAAAAAATAAAACCTAAAAATTAACCCAAAATAAAAACCCAAACCAAAAACTAAAATTAAAAAAATAAAACCTAAACCTAAAAACTAAATTAAAAAAAATTGAACCTAAAAAATAAACTAAAATAAAAAATAGAAACTAAAAATAAATAAACCTAAAATAAATAATCTAAAATAAATAAAAATAAAAATAAACCTAAATAAAAATAAATAATGAACTAAATATTCCTAAACCTACAAGTTTACTTAATGCAAAAAAAGTGAAAAAAAATAAAAAAACCCTAACCCTAAAAAACCCTAAATATAAACAAAATAAACCTTAAAAATCTAAACATTAATAAATCCCTAACCATAAACCCTAAAACCCAAAAAACCTAATAATCTAAATCTAGACTAAATAAAACTTAAAATAAAAAAAAAAATAAAAAAGCTTAACCAAAATATAATAATTAAAATAAAATAAAATAAAATTCTACACTAAAACCTAAACCTAAACCTAAACTTAAAAATAAAATAAAATCAAAAATTAAATAAATAAAAACCTGAAAATAACAAACCCAAATAGAATAAAAACTAAACATAAAAAAAACTAATTAAGAACCTAAATAAAAAAATAAATGTAAAAATTATAAATAAAACTCAAATAAAATGAAAAAAACCAAAAAATAAAGAAAATAAACCTAAATCATAAACTAAAATAAAACTAAACTAAAATAAAAAAACCTAAACCTAAACCTAAACTAACTAAACCAAAACCCTAAAAATAAAATAAAATAAACTAAAAATAAACCTATAAACTAAAAAACAAATAAACCTAGAATAAAAACCTAAATAAAATAAAACTAAACCCCAAAAATAAATAATATAAACCTAAAATAAAAACTAAATAAAACTAAATAAAAACTACTTAAAAAACCACAAAATAAAAAAATAAAACCTAACCCTAAGAAAAACCCACAAATAAAAAAAATAAAATAAAGCAAATCCTAATAAAATCTAAACTAAAATAAATAAAACCAAACCTAAACCTAAACTAAAAAACTACATAAAATAAAATAAACTAAAAATAAACCTACACCTAAACAAAAAAATAAAACCTAATAAACTAAAATAATAAAATATAAACTAAAAAAAAAACTAAACCAAATAAAAATAAAACATAAAACCTTATCCTAAAATAAAATAAAATAAAACTAAACTAAAATAAACATAAACATATAAATCTAAACCTAAAAAAATAAAACTAAATAAATAAACTAAACTAAATAAAAATAAAAAAAATTAAACCAAAATAAAATTAAAAATAAATAAAAGATAAACTAAATAAACTTAAACCTACTGGTTTACTTAATTTTAAAAATAAAATAAAAAAAATAAAAAACCCTAACCCAAATACCCTCTAAACTGGCCTGCAAACCTTAAACACTAAAACCATTGACCTTAAAATCCACAAACCCTAAACCACACCTAAATAAGCCTAAAACCATAAACCCTAAACCTTAAAGCATAAACTAACCTAAAATAAACCCTAAATCTTAAACCATAAATAATACTAAACCTAAACTAACCTTAAACCCAAAACTAAACAAACTAAATATAAACCCACAAACCTCCTTAAACCCCAAACAAAAACCTAATCTCTCCTCTCTGCTCCTCTCAGCGATTTTGTGTTCCTCGGTGGATTGATTCTAATTGGCGCTTCTTTGTGTGCTCTCTTGATCATGTCAGACTCCATATGTGATGTCCTTGGATTAGCAATGGGAGCTCGGTCTCTCATCCGACCGTCTCTCGATGCAAACACAAGCTTTGTGCTTCTATAGGTTTTGGATTGATTGCACGTTAATGCACGTTGTTAAATATTTCAAAGATGCTTTATCGGTAAGATCTAACTCGAATACTTTGGTTAATCTCATTTGACATCTTATCATGGATTCAAATGTGTTGGTCAGATGTTAAGAAACTTGCTAAGCCCGAGTTTGCTTTGGTGGGTAAATTCTCCCTTAGGCCTTGATAATATTATTCTTTCTTTCATAGTTTAAAATTATTGGGTACTTTCTTTATCGGATCGATCCGTCACATTCTTATTCAACTCTCAAATGATTTAGATTACTTGGTTTTTGTCGTTGTTACTTTGTGCATAATTGTCAAATTATTGAAATGGTCGCCACTCTTTGATGTCAAAGAGGAATCTTTGTCCCTCTTTGGCTTGCTTTTTTAACATGCAATACATTATGTCACTCATCAAGTTTTGTTTCTTTGTTGCTTTTTTGGTAGGCCTCTCCAAATTGACCAAGCACTAGATCTAGGCCATCTGTCGCTCGTATTCTCATTGAGATAGACATCACAAAAAATATCCCAAAGAGGTTTGGATTGGCTCCGAAAAATTTAGATATAGTCAAAAAGTTGAATTCAAAAAATTTCCTGTCTTTTGCACTCACTACAAGATTCACGGGCACGATCACTCAGAATGCTTTGTGCTTCATCCTAATCTCAGAAAAAATTTATCACAAAATATGAATACCATTAATGGGCTGGAAAACCACTACTCAGCATATGTGCCTAAAATACTCAAAAGAACCTCTCCTCCCCACACCTCTCTTGATCGTCTAGTGGAAAACACTCTGACCTTGGTACTAAAATACCCATTGAGGGGTGTGACGATACCAATGGAAATTTACCTAACCTCATCCCTGCTAGTAATAATCTGGTTTCCCACAATAGTTCTTTACTTCATTTAAATCCTACTGAAAATCTAAATGGTAGCCTTATATTGGACACCCAATTAAACAATTTGAATGGGATTCATATAATGGACCAAAACAATGATGACCCTATGGCTTCAGAACATATTGAGAAAGATATTTGTATTACAAATGGTGCCAGAACTTCCCCATCTATTTCCCTTGAGTGATAATCAATTGAACCCAATTTCTCACACTCTATCCGTCTGGAAGAAGGTGAAATCCTCTTCTAAAACATTGATAGATTCTTCTACTATTAGGAACCCAAAAATCAATCACTTTCGATGGAGATATTTGGATTAGATAGACCCTTTCAAATTATTAAAACAAAAAACCCTACAAAGCAAAATTTTCTAATAACCCCACTAGAACCACTGCTCTTCTTCCACCCACACAAGTAATGTGTCATTTCTCTCCTCTCTTTCCTTTCCTTTATTCTTTTCCCTTTTTTGGTTGTCCCATTATGATTAATTTTCTTATTTGGAATATCAGGTTGTGGGTCTCTTCACTGCAATCATGTTAGGAGTCTTTGTCGTGTTCATAATATCAAGTTATTTGTTCTTATTGAACCTTTCATTAATTCTAAGATTGCTTTTGTTATAGATCCCTTGGTTTTCATAATTTCTTCTTCAATCTTAATAATAAAATTTGGTGCTTTTGGCACAACTCCATCACCATTTCCATCATTGATGATCTTGACCAATTGGTTAATGTCAAAATCTCCTTAGGTGACTTATTTTTGGCTCTTTTATCTATGCTTCTTGTAATAGAATAGGAACATCCTTTGGAATCACTTATGCATCTTGCTTCCTCGCTAACCTTCCCACGGTTGGTTGGAGGTGATTTCAATACTATCATAGCTAGGAAAGAAGGGGAGGATGTTCTCTAACCTTCATTCCATGGAGGATTTCTCAAATATGATCCTTGATTTGTCGATACATTGGTTTCACTGGGTCTACTTGGCACAATTCTAGACTTTGGCAATGTCTTGATAGGACCCTCTTTAATTCTCTTTGGATCAATGTTACTAGCATTTGAGCAAAACTTTGTTTGACCATGCTCCTCTTTTGATTTCCTTCAAAATCCCCCCCAACCCATCTACTCTCTCTCCTTTCATTTCAAAATATGTGGACCCAACATAGTGACTTCCAATGTCGCTCTCACTAATTGGATGGCCCCTAATTTCGGATAATTGTTAAAATGACTTAGTCTTTGGCTTAAGCTCAAAAGACTTAAACAAAATCTCAATTGGTGGAACAAACACATTTTAAAACCTTTTCACAAATCTTAAAGCTATGGAACAAGAGGTTTGTTCTCTTGAAGAGGCTCAAGCCCGATCCTAGTAAACTTGAGGAGTTGAACATTGCCAAGAATAACTTGGTTACTTATCAAAACATGGAAGAAACCTATTGGTGTCAAAAAAAAGCAAACATATTCGATGGTGACAAACAAGGTATTTTCATGCCATTTGTAATAAACAAAAAGCCTTAAACTCGATTAAGAAAATTAAGAACTCTAATGGTGAATGGATAACCGATATAAATGATATTAAGGATTCTATCATACACCATTTCCAAACTTTATTAAATTCTAATCCGTTGCTGGGAACTTTGTCAAACACCATCTTATCCCTATGATTAATAGTGAGGATAATCATTTACTCACTATGTGTCCTTCAAGAGGAAATTAGTAATACTCTTAAGAACATGAACACGACTCATTTGTCGACGACATTTCGACCCACTTCTTTCAATTGTTGGCCATTTATTAAAACCGACCTAGTTGATCTTTGTTATTGATTTCTTTGATGGCAATCCTATTCCCAAATACTTTTCAAGCACTTCTATTGTCCTTATTTCCAAAACTAACAATCCGAATCTTGGGGATTTTACCGATTAGTCTTTGCACCTTTTTCAAAACTCATTGCTAAATTAATAAATAATAGGCTTAACCCTTTGCTTCCTAAAATCATCTCCCCAAACCAAACTAGTTTTGTTAAACCAGCAATATCGGATAATATTCTTCTTGCTCAAGAGTGGTTCATGACATTGATGTCCCTTCTAGAGGAGGCAACATCTTATTCTGGACATCGCTAAAGCCTTTGACAATCTCTCAGGATTTTCTCTTTCAAATCGAATTTGTTTGGTATCTGGATTATAAAAGGTGTATCATGAATCCGGTTTTCGGTTATCATGAATGGTGAGTCATAGGTTTGTTTCCTTCTAGCCATGGTTTGAGGCAAGGTGACCCACTATCACCTTCTCTTTATCATGCTGAATACACTCAAGGAGCTTTAATCTTTTTTCTAATAATCCTAATATGTCTTTTAAAACTCATGGAGGTTTCCCATTTCTCATCTTAGCTTTAGATGATTTCATTATCTTCAAACGGCTCCTTCAACTTGTTAAAACCATTAAGAACCTCAAATGATTTTGGTAAAGTTAGTGGTCTTTTTCTTAATGAAGGAAAATGCGGTTTTATTCCTTCAAATAAGATTCCTCCTAATAGACTTAACCAAATATCCAGAATTACTAATCTTAAGCAAAATCAACTCCCTCTTAATTACCTTGGGGCTCCTTTAAAGGCCAAAAAGATCACACCTTTTGATGATCTAATTCAAAAAATTTCTAACAAAATCTCGGTTTAGGAATTTCATTTACTCTCTTTCGGTGGTAGGCTTACCTTTATTAAGAGCACTCTAAATTCCATGCCTATATACCTTCTTCAAACCATTTGTTCCTACCAACTCTACCATCAATAGAATTGAGCGTCTCTAAACAAATTTTTTGGGAACCTCCTCTAAAAGAATGCACTTGGTCATCTTGGTCTAAAGTTGTGGTACTCTTGAAGAGGGAGGTCAGGATGTAAATCCATCAAAGAAGTTATCAATGCCTTCTCCTACAAACTTTGGTGGAATTTTAGGAGCAAAATAGTCTTTGGGAATTTCATGACTTCTAAATATTGCGGTAAACATCCTCTCATTTGTCCCTTTAAATCGGTGATTCTCCTGTGGAGAAGACTTTGTTCCAAATGGGATGCGAATCCTTAATTTTTTGGGGCATAAACTCGGAAATTCCTTCTTTTGGCAAGACAACTGAGTGGTTGTGGATCCATTGATGACTTACTCTCTCCACTTCCACTATTAGAGTTAATTCATTCGGCAAAACCACAAGTGGAACACTAGTAAGATTCTTGATTCTATTCCTTCCACTTTCTTAAATATGATTACTAATATTCCTATCACTCCTAACAATCATGATCGATTATCTTTAAGCTATCTCATAATGGGATTCCTCCAAAATGTGGTAGCTTCACCTTAAAGACACTGGATTCTTCTATTGTGTTCTCCAAAATTTGGAATAATAATATCCCCTCTTCTTACTCTATTCTAACTTGGTATCCTAAAAACTTTATTTATTGACTCTTTGTTGTGGGGTAAAGGTTTTATTTACCCTCTAAATGTCAATGTTGTTCTCTTATTGAGAATGTTAACCATGTTTTTTGTTAATGGGGCTATTGCCTCTAAAATTTGGATTTGGTATGACGATCTATTCAACACTTGTCAATTTTAATTGCTCTTTTACTTTATATATCTTGAAGTTTACTTTGATAATGCAATTAAAGGTCATATTAAAATCATAATACATTACTCTTATTTGGTTCATATGGATGGACCAAATGAAACTAAACATCGTGGGATTGTATGAATCACATGAGGATTATTGCTAGAACTAAAACAAAATTTGTGACTTGTTTAAAGCCAATTTAATTCATCACAAACATTTTAAAATTTGTAAATCAGCCAATGGCCTCAACCTTCAGACCGACCTTACTTGAAATGATAGAATGGTTTTGGAAAAACCTCTTGATCATATTATTAAAATTAATCTTGATGGCTCATCTCTCATAATGGCTCTAGTTGTGGAGGCATTTTAGGGATTCTAAGGGTATAGTCCTATGTGCATTTGCTTATCCCCTTATTTCCGGACTTGTCCCTTATCTTGAGCTTATGGCGTCCAAAGCTCTAGAAATTTGTCTTCAAAATGGTGGCTCAATATTTGGATAGAGGTGGATGCTCTTCTTGATTGACCTTTTGACTTCTACCAATATGAGCAAGCGCTTGTTTGTACTACCTCCTCAAGCAAACTAGGGCTCTTCTCTCTCTTGAATTTTACCATCACTCATGTTTGGCGTGAAGGTAGCTGTGATTACCTTGCAAATCTGGTGCGACATTAGAGTATCATCTTCTTTGATCAATTTACATTACCCAAATACTTGCGTGGTGCAGTTAACTTGGACAATTCGGGCTTCCTTACCTCGAATCTAATTCTCCTCTTAGCCTCCTTTTTTTGGTTTTGTTTCCTTGTGTTCTTTATGGATACTCCTCATAGATATCATTTGTCTTGTGCTCTTTTGACTTTGCCTTTACCCCTTCTCCTTTAGTTGGAAGAATTCTATTTTGGCATTTACAATATTATGGGGATGTTGAACTATATGCACATCAATATCTTGAATTGGAACCAGTTGAGCCTTGTGTTATTTTGTTCGGTTTTATAATCCCACTTGGGACTTTAATTTCATTGATACATTCATTTCTAAACCTGAGAGAATTAACCATTGCTGGAGGAAGTTATCTGTTTTGATGGGCTTAGATTTTAGTACTAACTTCTTTATCCAGTTTTTTCTCTCTAACAATATGGCTTGGAGCATTGCTACTACCTATGTTGCTTCTAGGCAATGGATTAGTGTGCATTATGCTGGTTGCACTTTTATTTTGATGATTATAGTATTTCTTTGGCTGATGCTTACATTCCTTGGGACTCTTTCCTCCTTAAAGGTCTAATTCATAAAGGTTTCAACACTTATGCTGAAAGGATTTTGGTTGGCTGTTGGGCTTCATGACTTTTATCATACTATCCTTGCTTATATTGCTAACTCGTATGCTTTCACAAGGGAAGAAATTGTAATAACAGTCTCTTTTAATGGTTATTTTGGTCTAAATCCTTGTCTTGGAATGGATTGGGCTTAATTACTTTTGGGTTTTGGAGGTTTCTTTGTCATGGTTGTTTGTTGATTTGTTTGTTGATTTGGTTTTAATCCCTTTGGGTTGGTTAGATTTTTCTCTTTGCTTCTCCCAGTTTTCCTCCTGCAATTTTTTTCCATCTTGCCTGCTACTGTCTGAGCAAGTTCTGGTTTTGGACCTCCTTGTTGGCTGCTCTTTTTGGTTCTTACTGTGTTTACCCTCCTCTTTCTGTTTCATTTTCTGTTCTTGTTGTTAACATTTGGGTTGATGTTGGACTTTACTACAATTGTTTTCACCCTTCATGCTTTGAGGAGATCAAGAAAATCAAGACTACTCTTACCTTATATGTAACCAATGGTCTATCCTATATGCCTCTTGATTATGATTTGTCAATATCCTTGGTATCGGTTTAATGTGACAAAGCAACACCTTTCTTATTTGTTTACTCTTAGGACTGCTATTGAGCACCTATTGGTTACAATTTTCTTTATTGTTGTTATTTTGCTGATTGGGATATCCCATCTCTACACTAATATCTCTTTGCGAGAAATGGAATTGTGTTATTTTTTCAATACTAGTCTTGCTATTTCGGTCTTGCTTCCCATGATCGTGGTTTGGATTTTTTTCAAGGGATTATCATTGTGCATCTTTGAGATTGTAGCCTTGCTTACTCTATAAAATTGTCCATCTTTTCTGATTCTTTGACAGGATGTTGTTGCTTTTCCTGTTGTTCTCCCATCTATGCTATGATTGGAACATGTACAACTTGAAGCACATTTCTTTGTTATGCTTGGAATTAATCAATGATTTATCTTATATGCATAATTGGGTTATTGACAAACCCAGGTTATTATTGTCATTACCCTTGGCGGTGGGTTATGGTGAATAAGCATCGACAATGATCGATTTCTCAGAATGTCACTTACTTGGATAGGCTTATGGTGGGGAGCTATTCATTATCTATCCTTTCCTTTACTATATGTTTATGTTTATGGGTGGAATCTTGGACGACTTGTTGGTTTTAAGCGCCTTGTTGGTTGGTGATGGATCAATACCCACCTTACGCCCCGGGGCTTTGGATTGTATTGACAAGTCTCTATTGAAGTTCTTTGGTAGATTTTGCTTTGAACCACCTTACTAGTTTATTTTATGCCTATCATTGGAATTCATTGATCTACCTTTTACGCTCTTGTTTACTTCATCCTTTTTTACGTCAAACTTGTATCTATTTTGATTATCTTTGGATGAGTGGCATCATAAAGCTAACGGTTTTTTGCTATTTTGGTTGTCTCTTATCTTGGAGATTTACCTTTTATTTTACCTTGTCACCTCGCTTGGCTCTTTATTTGTTGGTTGTGGAATTTGGTCTCATGCACGAAAACATTCTGACATTCTTGTCGATGGTGAGGGTTTTGGTGATTTCTCGATTTGCCTTGGATAACTTGTTTTTATGCTCTATTTATTTGTTTATCTATTATTGCCATGTCAACTCTGTTTGAGGAGTTTTATCTCCAATTTGCTGTATCTTCCTATCTTGGATGTTGTCGTCTTAACTGTTGCTATTTTCTGGATTTTAATGTTGAGATTCATTTCAATTCACTTGTTGATTTTTTTTATGGCGGGTTCCAATGTTGTATTATGTTTATGTTGGGGTTGGCTTTTCGATTGCCCAATTTATCTCATATTTTTTCTCGCATCACTGTTACCTCATTTGGTTGTGCGGTCTCTTATGAGCTTTATTCGAAAGAATGGTATTATGGCTAGTTTAGTCCCTTCTATCTTGGATGTTGTTGCCTTTTCTTTGTCTTGTTTTATGGATTGATTGTTGATCTGGATTATCTGAATAGAGGCCCTGAATGCTTCTATTGGAGCTGTTGCTCTAACTATTTTTTCTGGGTGCTTATTTTGGTTGGTTGCAGTTCATTCCTGTGTTGAGCTATGCTATCTTCCTTTACTATTGCTTTCTCCAGGACATTAATAAGGGGATTGTTTCCTGGGTTATTTTCTGCATTGAAAGATTCATTTACATATCATGTGATTGGGATGGTGTTCATTATAAGCTCATTGACTTATTTAAGGTTTTACAAGTTGTCTCCTCGTAATTTTCTTATGGAGGATTATATCTTGAACTAATTTCTTTCACGAAAATGGCTATTCATGAGATTACGGCTAAGATGGCTCACTCACTTATGTTTATGTATTCATGTCAAGATGACTATATTGATGATATTTTTCTTGAATGAGACTCCTTATCCTTGACTCTTAGCAATTACCTATATATTTTAGATATGATTTTGCTTAGGTTTGCGGTAATAAAGCTCACAAGAATATCAACAACTGGGTGCTACCTTCTCACAGGTTTGTTGGCTATGATGGTGATGATCTCACTCCCTATTGGTTGGTAGTAGCTCATGTGATGTAACCCTTCTGAAGTTTGGATGCTCATGCTTTTCATCTGAAGGATGTGATTGAGCTGAGCCTTCTCTATCACAATTCCTTACTAACATACTCATATTATGTTATTTTCCTCTAACTTTTGTGTATTACCTTAACTATTCTAATCTCCCTCTTATTATAACTTTGCGGTGTTTCTCTCTCCTTCTTTTCTTGGTGCTCCAGTTATCATGCATTTCCACATCCTCGAGCATTGGCTTTAATCTTACTTTAGCTTATTATGTTAATCATCTTGTATCTTTTGATTGTTTTATGCTTTCTTTTACTCTTGGATGTACTTAGATGGGATTTACTCCTTAGGCTAATTGTAGCTCTTTGAGCAGTAGTTCTGGAGTTTATCCCCTTTTAAGGACCTTGTAACCCTATTTTTGTGGCAATAAAATACCCCTACATGGGGCTTCCCCTAAAAAAAAAAACAAAAAAAAACCTTAAACCTTAAACCCTAAACCGTAAACCTTGAACCCTAAAAATCTAAAAACCTAAAAGTAAAAAATAAAAAAAATCTAAACCTAAATAAAATAAACTAAGTCAAATCAAATCAAAACCTAAACTAAAACATAAACCTAAACATAAAAGTAAAATAAAATAAATATAAACAAATCAAATAGAAATCTAAATTAAACTAAAAAATAAAATTAACTTAAGAGTAAAAACCTAAGTAAAGTAAATACAAAACATAAAATAAAAATAAAATAAACCTAAAATAAACCTAAAATGCAATAAAATAAAAACTAAATAAAAGCATAAACATAAAAAGTAAACCAAAAAATAAAAAGTAAACCTAAACTAAAAAAAAACCTAATCCTAAAATGAAAATAAATTAAATAAAATAAAATAAACCTAAACCTAAACTAAAATAAACTAAACTAAAATAAATAAAACCTAATCCTAATCCTAAACTCTAAACTAAATAAAATAAAAGAAATTAAAAATAAGTATAAACCTAAATAAAAAAAATAAACCTAAAATAAAACTTAAAATAAATACCTAAAACTTAAAACTAAAAAAATAAATTAAAAAAATTAAATATAAATAAAAATAAAAATAAAATTAAACCAAAAAAAATAAAATAAAAATAAAACTCAACTAAAAAATGAACTTAAACCTAAACCTAATCCAAAAAAAAAACAACTAAAATAAAACCACTACACTAAAGTAAAAGCTTTAGACTAAAATAAATAAACCTAAAATAAATAAACTAAACTAAATAAAAATAAAAAATAAACATAAATAAAAATAAAAAATAAAATAATCTAAAATAAATAAAAATTAAAATAAACTAAAATAAATTAAAATAAACTAAATTAACTAATTAAAAAAAGAAATGTTATAAATCTAAACTTGTTAAAAAAAACCAAAAAAACCCTAAAAAATCTTACCAACTTAAAATCCTAAAACTAAAAAAAACCAAAACCCAAAAACCCAAAACCTAAACCTCAACCTTAAACCCTAAAACCTAAAACCACAAAACCTAAACCCCAACCCAAAAAAAAACAAAAACCATAAATCTTAAAACTAACCCTAAACCCTAAACTAAAATCTAAAACCCAAACTAAACTAATTAAAACCTAAAATAAAATAAATAAAATCCTAAACCAAAATAAACTAGAAAATAAAATAAAATAAAAGCATAAACTAAAACCTAAAATTAAACCAAAAAAAAAGAAAATAAAATAAAATTAAAACTTAACTGAAATATAATTGATAAAATCTTAAAACTAAAAAAATAAAACCTAAATCAAATAAAAGCTAAGCTAAAATAAAAAATAAAATACCTAAATTAAAATAAAATAAAAACTAAATTAAAATCTAAACCTAAAGATTAAACTAAAAATAATACTAAAAAAAACTTAAACCTAAAATAAAAATATAATAAAGAAAATAAAATAAATCTAAACCTAAACTAAAATAAACCAATCTAAAATAAATAAAGCCAAATCCTAAACCTGAACCATAAACAAAATAAAATAAATTAAATTAATAATAAACCTAAACCTAAATAAAAAAATAAAACCTAAAATAAAACCTAAAATAATAACCTAAACCTAAACATAATATAAAAAATAAAACCTAAACTTAACAAATAAAATCAAAATAAACCTCAACTAAAAAATAAACTTAAACATTAACCTAATAAAAAAATAAACTAAAATAGAAAACCAACACTAAAATAAATAATCCTAAAATAAATAAACTAAACTATATAAAAAATAAAATAAAAAATGGAAGAAAATAAAAAAATTGAAATAAATAAAAAAATAAACTAAACAAACTAATTAAATAAAAAGAATGTTGTAAATTTGGTTATTCTCTGAAGAAAATCAAAACCCTAAATCATAAACTAAAAGGACCTTAAAACCTAACCTAAACCTAAACTCTGAAACCCAACTAACCACAAACCTACCAAATAAACCCTAATACTACCCAAAACCTAAACCTAACCTAAAACCTACCCACCATAAATTAAAAAAAACCCCCAAACCCAAATGCTAAACCCCAAATCCTGAGCTCAAACACTAAACCCTAAAACCCTAAACCCTAAACCTAAAAGCTAAAAACATAAACCTAAACTAATTAAAACTTAAAATAAAATATATATAAAATCTAAACCAAATAAAATAAAATAAAATAAAATAAAAACATAAACTAAAACCTAAACTAAATATAAAACCTAAACCTAATAAAAAATAAAATAAAAAAATAAACTTAACTAAAATTAAATAAATAAAACCTAAACTAAATTAAAATAAATAAAATAAATAAAATAAAAAATTAAACATAAAATAAAAATAAAATTAACTTAAAATAAAATAAAATAAAAACCTAAACCTAATCAATAAACCTAAAAATAAAACCTAAACCCTAAACTAAAAAAAACCTAAACCACAAATAAAGATAAAATAAACCTAAACATTAAATAAAATAAATAAAACCTATACCTAAGCCTAAACCAAAACTAAAAATAACTAAAAATAAACTTAAACTAAAATATAAAATATAAAAATAAATCTAAAATAAAAACCTAAAACCTAAACCTAAAAAAATAAATTAAAAACCTAAACCTAAACCTAAAAATAAATAATAAAACCTAAACCTAAAAACTAAAATAAAAAAACTAAACTAAAGAATAAACCAAAACCTAAACCTAAACCTAAAAAATAAACTTAAATAAAAAACCTAAACTAAAACCAATAAACCAAAAATAAATAAATTAAACTAAATGGAATTAAAAAAACATAAATTAAAATAAAAAAATTAATGAAAATAATTCAAAAATAAACTGAATAAACTAATTAAATAAAAGAAACAATGTTGTAAATCTGAATTTCTTTTCTAAAAATAAACAAAAGAAGCAAAAGAAACTAATAAAACCAAAAACCCTAAACCCTAAACTAAAACATGAACCCTAAACCCTAAACCCTAAAACATAAAAACCCTAAAGCCTAAACACTAAACCTTAAAACCCTAAATCCTAAACCATAAACCCTAAACCATAAACCCTAAACCCTAAACCCTAAAAAGCTAAAAACCTATAACTAAATTAATTAAAACCTAAAAATAAAAAAAATAAAAAAATGTAAACCAAAATAAAATAAAAACATAAACTAAAACCTAAAGCTAAACCTAAACCAATAAAATAAAATAAAATAAAATAAAACTAAACTAAAATAAAATAAATAAAACACGAACTAAACTAAAAAATAAAAAACCTAAATAAAATAAAACTAAACCTAAAATAAAATAAAATTAACCTAAAAATAAAATAAAATAAAATTAAATAAAACCTAAACCTAAAAAAATAAACCTAGAAATATAACCTAAACCTTAAACTAAAAAAAAACCTATACCTAAAATAAAAAAACTAAACCTAAATTAAAATAAACTAAAATAAAATAAATAAAGCCTAAACATAAACCTAAAATAAACTATACCTAAACCAAAACCTAAACTAAATAAATAAAACCTAAACCTAAAATAAAACCTAAACCCTAAACTAAAAAAAACTAAACTGAAAATAAAAATAAAATAAATCAAAACATAAATGAAAATAAAATAAACTAAAATAAATAAAACCTAAACCTAAACCTAAACCTAAACTAGAAAAAATAAATAAAATAAAAATAAACCCTAAATCAAAATAAAAAAGTCAACTAAATAATCCTAATCTGCAAGTTTAGTTAATTTAAAAAAAATAAAAAAAATAAAAAAAAAATTTCAAAAAAAAATCCTTGTCCTTAACCTTAAACCCTAAAACCCTAAACCGTAAACCCTAAACATACAACCCTAAAAATAAACTCTAAATTGAAACCCTAAACCCTAAACCCTAAACACTAAATCCTATTCCCTAAACCATGAACCCTAAACCCTAAAATTCCTAAAAATCTAAACTTAAAATAAATAAAACCTAAAAGTAAAATAAAAAAATAAAGCTGAAAGCTAAATAAAATAAAATAGAATGAAACCCTAAACTAAAACCTAAACCTAAACCTAAACTTAAAATTAAAATAAAAAAAATAAACCAAAATAAAATAAATAAAATACTAAACTAAACTAAAAAATTAAATAAACCTAAAAATAAAAAACCCAAAAAATAAAAACTAAACATAAAATAAAAACTAAATAAAAACCTAAATCAAAAAAAATAAATTTTAAAAAAAACCTAAAAATAAATAAAAAATAAAACTTAGCCCTAAACTAAAATGAAACATAAACCTAAAATAAAGAAAAGAAAATAAACCTAATCCTAAACTAAAATAAACTAAACTAAAATAAATAAAACCTAAACATAAACCTAAACTAAACTAAACCTAATTTCTAAACTTTATAAAATAAAATAAATTAAAAATAAACGTAAAATAAATTAAAAAAACAAAATAAAACTAAGAATAAATAACCTAAATATAATAAAAACTAAACCTAAAATAAAAATAAATTAAAATAAAAATTAAATAAAAATCTAAACCTTAAAAAAACCTCAAAATAAATTAAAAAAAAAAAACTAAACCCAAAACTAAAAAAAAAACCTTAACCTAAACTAAACATAAAATAAACCAAAACCTAAACTAAAATAAACTAAACTAAAATAAATAAAAACTAAACCTAAACCTAAAATAAACTAAACCAAAACCTAAACCTAAACTAAATAAAATAAAATAAATTTTAAAAAACCTAAACCTTAACTAAAAATAGCTATAATAAACTTAAAATAAAAACCTATAACCTAAACCTAAACAAATAAAATAAAAACCTAAAAATAAAAATAAAAAATAAAACCTAATCCTAAAAAATAAAATAAAAAATAAAACTAAACTAATCAATAAACATAAACCTAGACCTAAACCTAAACCAAAAGGATAAATAAAAATAAAAACCTAAACTAAAATAAATAAAGCCAAAATAAATAAACTAAACTAAATAAAAATAAAAATAAATAGAAATCAAAATAAAAAATAAAATAAAGTAAAATAAAAAAAATAAATTAAATAAACTTAAACCTTCCAGTTTACTTAATTAAAAAAAATAAAATAATAAAAATAATAAAAAATACCCTACTCCTAAACCCTAAACCCTAAACCCTAACCCCTAAAACCCTAAACCCTAAACCCTAAACCCTAAACCCTAAATCCTTAGGCATATACCCTAAAACCTGAAAAACCCTAGCCCTAAATCCTAAATCATAAACTAACCCTAAACCCTAAACCCTAAACCATAAAAACCCTAAACCCTAAAACCTAAACACTAAACCCTAAACCCTAAACTCTAAACCCTAAAACCTTAAACCCTAAGCCCTAAATTGTAAACCCTGAACCCTAAAAATCTAAAAACCTAAACTTAAACTAAATAAAACTTAAAAATAAAAAATTAAAAAATCTAAATGTAAATATAATTAAATAAATAAAATAAAAGAAAACCTAAACTAAAACCTAAACCTAAACCTAAAAAACAATAAAATAAACTAACTAAAATAAATAAAATTAAAATTAATAAAACCAAAATTAAACTAAAAAATAAAATAAACATAAGTGTAAAAAACTTAAATATAATAAAAACTAAATGCAAATTAAAAATAAAATATTCCCAAAATAAACCTAAAATATAATAAAATAAAATCTAAATAAAGGCCTAAACATAAAAAAGCAAACCTAAAACTAAAACCTAAACATAAACTAAAAAATAATCTTAAAATGAAAAAAAACTAAACCTAAATTAGAATAAACTAAATTAAAATAAATAAAACCTAAACTTAAAATTATACCCTAAGCTAAATAAAATAAAAGAAATTAAAAATAGACTTAAACCTAAATAAGAAAATAATACCTAAAAATAAGCTTAAAATAAAAACCTAAAACCTAAACCAAAAAAATAAAATAAAAACCTAAACCTAAATATAGAATAAAAATAAAACTCAACTAAAAAATAAACCTAAACCTAAACTAAAATAAAAAACCTAGAGTAAAATAAATAAACCTAAGATAAATAAACTAAACTAAACAAAAATAATAAATAAACATAAATAAAAATAAAAAATAAAATAAACTAAAATAAATAAAAAATAAACTAAATAAACAAAATAAACAAAAGAAGAAATGTTATAAATTGGAATTTGTTCTCTATTAAAAAATAAGCCAAAAACTATAAATGCTAAACTAAAACTTAAACCCTAAACCTAAAATTTAAACCCTAAACCCTAAATCCTAAACCCTAAAATCCATAAACCCAAAACACAAAACCCAAAACCCAAAACCCTAAAACTCTAAACCCTCAACTTTAAACCTTAAACATAAATGCTAAACCCTATACCCTAAACTCTAAACCCAAAAAAAACCCTAAACCCTAAACCCTAAAAAGCTAAAAACCTAAACCTAAACTAATTAAAACCTAAAATTAAAATAAATAAATAAAATAAACCAAAATAAAATTAGAAAAAAAATAAAATAAAAACATAAACTAAAACTAAAACCCAAACATTAAAAGAAAATAAAATAAAAAAAAAACTTAACTAAAATAAAATAAGTAAAAGCCTAAACTAAATTAAAAAAATAAATAACCTAAATAAAATAAAATTTAAATTAATAAATAAAAAATGAATAAACTAACTTAAAAAAAATAAAACATAAACATAAATAAAATAAAATAAAATAAACTGAATAAACTAATTAAATAAAAGAAGAAATGTTGTAAATCTGAATTTTCTCTGTTAAAGAAAAACAAAAAACCCTAAACCGTAAACTAAAACCTGAACCCTAAACTTAAAGCCTAAACTCTAAACCCTAGACCCTAAATAGTAAACCATAAAACCCTAAACCCTAAACCTTAAACCCTAAAACTTAAACCTTAAACCATAAGCCCTAAACCCAACAAAAAAAAAACTCTAAACCCTAAACCCCAAACTTTAAACCCTAAACCCTAAACCCTAAACTAATCTTAAATCAATAAACCTTATACCCTAAACACTAAAAAGCTAAAAACATAAACCTAAACTAATTAAAACATCAAAATAAAAAATATAAAAATATTTAAACCAAAATAAAATAAGAAAGCATAATAAAATAAAAACATAAACTAAAAAACCTAATACTAAACCTAAAACTAAACCTAAAAAGAAAATAAAATAAAAAATAGAAACTTAACTAAAATAAAATAAATAAAAGCCTAAACTAAATTAAAAAAATAAAAAACCTAAATAAAATAAAAACTAAACCTAAAATAAAAATAAAATTAACCTAAAATAAAAAAAAACTAAATAAAAACCTAAACAAAAACAATAAACCTAAAAATAAATAAAAAATAAAACCTAAACCTTAACTAAAAAAAACTAAAGCTAAAATAAAAATAAAATAAACCTAAACCTAAACTAAAATAAATAAAACCTAAACCTTAACCTAAACTTAAACTAAAAAAATAAAATTAACTAAAAATAAACATAAACTAAAAAATAAAACCTAAAAATAAACTTAAAATTAAAACCTAAAACCTAAACCTAAAAAGATAAAATAAATACCAAAACCTAAACCTTAAAATTAAAAATAAAACCTAAACCTAAAAACTAAAATAAAAAACTCTTAACTAAAAAATAAACCTAAACCTAAGCTTAAACCTAAATAATATACTAAAATAAAAAATCTAAACAAAAATAAGTAAACTAAAGTAAATAAAAATAAAAAGAAACCTAAATCAAACTAAAATATAAACTAAATAAACCTAAACCCTAAACACTAAACCCTAATCTCTAAAAAAATAAAAAAAATAAATTAATTCTAAAAAAACAAAAAAAAACCCTAACACTAAACCCTAAACCCTAAAACCCTGAATCATAAACCCTAAACCCTATTCCCTAAACCCTAAACCCTAAATCATGCAACCCTAAACCATAAACCTTAAACCCCAAACATTAAACCCTAAACCCTAAAAACTAAACCCTAATCTCTAAAGCCTAAATCCTAAATCCTAAAAACCCAAAAACCTTAATCTAAACTAAATAAAACCTAAAAATAAATTAAATAAAAAACATAAACCTAAATAAAAGAAAATAAAATAAAAACATAAACTAAAACTTAAACCTAAACCTAAACCTTAAAAAAAAACTAAACTAAAATATAATAAATAAAAACCTAAACTAAACTAAAAAATAAAATAAACCTAAATAAAATCAAAACTAAACATAAAATAAAAATAAAATAAATCTAAAATTAAATAAAATAAAAACTAAATAAAAACCTAAACCTAAAAAAACCTAAACCCATAACTAAAATGAAAAAGACCTAAACCTAAATTAAAGAAAATAAAATAAACCTAATCATAAACTTAAATAAACTAAACTAAAATAAATAAAACCTAAACCTAAACCAAAACAAGATTAAACCTAAACCCTAAAATAAACAAAATAAAATTAACTAAAAATATACCTAAACCTAAACTAAAAAATGAAACCTTAAAATAAATCTAAAATGAAAACTTAAGACCTAACCGTAAAAAAATAAAATAAAAACCTAAATGTAAACCTAAAAATAAAAAATAAAACCTAAACCTAAAAAATAAAATAAAAATAAACTTAAACTTAAACCAAAAAATAAACTAAAATTAAAATCCTAAACTAAAATAAATAAAGTAAACTAAATAAAAATAAAAATTAAACTTCAATAAAAATAAAATAAAATAAACTAAATAAACTTAAACCTGCCGATTTACTTAATTTTTTTTAAAAAAAAAACTAAACCCTAAACCCTATATCGTAAAACTAACTCTAAACCCAAAACCCTAAACCTTAAACCCTAAACCCTAAACCTATAGCCATAAACCCTAAACCCTAAAAAACCCTAAATGCTAAACCCTAAATGCAAAACCATAACCCTAAATGTAAACACTAAAAGAATAAACCCTAAAACCATAAATTCTAAACCCTAAAACCTAAACCCGAAGCCCTAAACCTCAAATACTATACCTAAATCTAAAGTAACTACAAAAATTTAAAAAATAAACCTAAACTCAAAAACCAAATAAACCTAAACCTAAACCCTAAGAATTGGTAGAACCTTCATGGTAGAAACATCTCCATCAACCAGCCTCGGTCTAGATCTTGCGGTGGAGGCGGAGGTGGTGGTTATTGCAGTGGTGGTGGATATGGAGGTGGTGGTCAGAGCAGTGCTGGTTATGGAGGCAGGAGGAGCGACGGAGGCTACATAGTGGTGGTGGTGGAGGGAGACATCGGGGATATGATGGTGGATCATACAACTGGAGAGGCCAGGGAGGTTTTGATGGAACTGGAGAAACCGAAGAACGGCCGATCCAATCTGCTGCTTATGGAACTCTGTCTTTACATTAGAGATAGTTCTAGTTATCTATGGTTTTTGATTTTCTTTATGCATGCTCATTTTTTATCTATGTCGTCACTTATGTCTTAGAAAACTTGGGGTGTTACTTGTTTGATGAAATCATAAAGAAGAAATGTTGAATTTGAATTTATTTTCCATTAAAAAAAAACCAAAAACCCTAAACCCTAAACTAAAATCTGAACCCTAAACCTAAAATCTAAACACTAAACCCTAAAAATGGTAAACCCTAAACCATAAACCCCAAACCCTAAACCCTAAATTTTAAACTCAAAATTAGCCCTAAACCCTAAACGTAAACCTAAAAAAAGTAAACCTAAACTAAATAAAATAAAATAAACAAAAAATAAACCTAAACCTAAATTAAAAAATAAACCTAAAATAAAACTAAAAACCTAAATCTAAAAAATTAGAATAAAAACATAAACCTAAACCTAAAGTTAAAAAATAAATCTTAAACCTAATAAATAAAATCAAAATAAAACTCAACTTAAAAATAAACCTTAACCTAAAGCTAAACCAAAAAAATAAAATAAAAATAAAACTCAACTGAAAAATAAACCTTAACCTAAACATAAACCTAACAAATAAAATAAAAAAACCTAACTAAAATAAATAAACTAAACTAAATAAAAAAATAAACATAAATTAAAATTAAAATTAAAATAAACTAAATAATCCTAAACCTACAGGTTTACTCAATTTAAAAAACACCTAAACCTTAAAGCCTAAACACTAAACTCTAAACCCTAAAACCCTAAACCCTAAACCCTAAACCTTAAAAACCTAAAACCCTAAAAACAAACTTAAACTAAAACCAAAGTTTGAAACTAAAATTAAAAAAAAACTAATAAAAATAAATAAAATAAAATAAATAAAACCCTAAACTAAATTAAAAATAAATAAAATAAACCAAATAATAAAAAACCTAAATAAAATAAAAACTAAATGTAAAATAAGAATAAAATAAACCTAAAAGAAAAAAAATAAAAACCTAAACCTAAACAATAAAACTAAAAATAAAGCCTAAAAATAGAAAAAAATCTAAACCAAAACTAAAAAACACCTAAACCAAAAATAAAATGAAAATAAACATAAACCTAAACTAAAATAAACAAAACTAAAGTAAATAAAACCTAAACCTAAACCTAAAATAAACTTAACCTAAACATAAGCCTAAAATAAATAAACTAAAATAAACTATAAAGAAACCTAAACCTAAATTAAAAAATAAAACATAAAAATAAACCTAAACTAAAAACTTAAAACCTAAACCTAAAATAAAATAAAACCTAAACTAAACATAAAATAAAAGTAAAACCTAAATCTAAACCCTAAACCCTAAGCCTAAACCCACAAACCCTAAACTCACAAAACCCTAAACCCTGACTATATCACAAACCTACACCAACTGAGCCACACCCCAAACCTAATCCTAAAGCTGCACTAAACCCTCTCTAAACCCTAAACCCTGACCCATGACCACCCTCTAAACCCTAAACCCTCCCCACCCACTGACCTGGACCACTGACCCAAACCTAAACTAACCCTCTAAACTTAACCCCTAAACCCTACCAATTCTGCATGATCCTAAACCTAAATCCCAAACCCACCCCAAACCTTCCCTCCATAAACCCTAAACCATAAACCCAAAGCCATAACAACCTGCTAAATCAAACCTAAAATAAAATAAATAAAAACCTAAGCCTAAAAAAATGGAAACAAAACTAAACCTAAAACAAAACCTAAACCTAAAATAAAACTAAACTAAAATTAAATAAATTAAAAGCTAAATTAATCTAAAAGAATAAAATAAACCAAAACATAAAAAACATAAAAATAAAATAAACCTAAAAATAAAAAACCTAAATAAAATAAAAACTAAACATAAAATAAAATTAAATTAAAACTAAATAAAAACCTAAACCTAAAAAGTAAATGAAAAGATAAAACCAAAAAATAATTAAATAATAAAACTTAAACCCTAAACCCAAAAAAACATAAACCTAACATACTGAAAATAAAATAAACCTAATCTTAAACTAAAATCGACTAAACTAAAATAAATAAAAGCTAAACCTAACCCTAAACTAAACTAAACCTATAACCTAAACTAACCTAAATAAAAGAAACTAAAAATAGTCCTAAACTAAACTAAAAAACAAAATAAACCTAAGACTAAAAAACCTAAATAAAAAAAATTAAACCAAAAATAAAAATAAAATAGACCTAAAATAAAAACTAAATAAAAACCTAAAGCTAAAAAAAAAATTAAACCTAAAAATAAATAATAAATAAAACCTAAACACTAAACTAAAAAAAAAAACCTAAACATAAAAAAAACATAAACCTAAACCTAAAATAAACAAAAGCTAAACCTAAACCTAAATTAAATAAAATAAAATAAACTAAAATAAACATAAACCGAAACTAAAAATAAAATCTAAAATAAACCTAAAATAAAACCTAAAACATAAACCTAAAAAAATAAAATAAAAATTTAAACCTAAAAATAAAAATAAAAAATAAAACTTAATCCTAAAAAAATAAATAAAAATAAAACTAAACTAAAAAAACATAAACCTAAACCTAAACCAAAACCTAAAAAATATAATAAAATAAAAACCTAAATAAAATAAATAAACCTAAAAGAAATAAATAAAAATAAATAAAAATTAAAATAAACCAAAATCTAATTAAAAAATAAACTATACTAAAATAAATAAAAAATAAACTAAATAAACCCAAACCTACTAGTTCACTTAATTTTAAAAATAAAAAAAATAAATGAAATAAAAAAACCCTAACCCTAAACCCTAAATCCTAAAACTAACCTTAAATCCTAAACTATAAACCCTAAACCCTAATATAAGTATCCTTAAAAACATAAACACTAAACCTTAATCCCTAAAACCCTAAACCCTAATCCCTAAAACCCTAAATGCTAAACCCTAAACCTTAAAGCCTAAAGCCAAAAGCCTAAACCCTAAAAACTAAAAATCCGTAAACCCTAAACCCTAAACCCTAACATTAAACCCTAAACCCTAAACCCTAAACCCTAAACCCCAAACCCTAACCTTTATACCCTAAAAACCTAAACTTAAACTAAATAAAACCTAAAGATAAAATAAACAAAAAAACTGAAACTTAAATAAAATAAAACCTAAACTAACATGAAAAGTAAAAAAAAAAAATAAAACTAAATGAATAAAAAATAAATAAATAAAAATCTAAATTAAACTAATAAATAAAATAAACCAAAGAATAAAAAACATAAATAAAATAAAAACTTAATGTAAAATAAAAAAATAAAATAAACCTAAAATAAACCTTAAATATAATAAAATAAAAAATAAATAAAAACCTAAACTTAAAAAGTAAACCTAAAAATAAAACCTAAACCCTAAACTAAAAAAAAACCTAAACCTAAAATAAAATAAAATAAACCTAAACCATGAATAAAATAAACTAAACTAAAATAAATAAAACCTAAACCTAAACCCTAAATTAAATAAAATAAAAGAACTTAAAAATAAACCTAAGCCTAAATAAAAAAAAATAAAACCTAAAATAAAATTCTAAAACCTAAACATAAAAAAGTAAAATGAAAACCTAAACCTAAACATAAAATAAAAAATAATACCTAAACTTAAACATAAACCTAAACCTAAAAATAAAAACTAAACTAAAATTAAATAAATTAAAAGCTAAATTAATTAAAAGAATAAAATAAACCAAAACATAAAAAACTTAAATAAAATAAAGAAAATAAACCCAAAATAAAATAAAATAAAAAAATAAACCGAAAAAATAAACCTAAAAATTAAACCAAAAAATACAAAATAAAACCTAACCCTAAACTAAAAAAAAACTAAACTTAAAATAAACAAAATAAAATAAACATAAACCTAAACTAAAATAAACAAAACTAAAATAAAGAAAACCCAAACCCTAAACCCTAAACCCTAAAACCCTAAATCCCAAACCTTAAACCTTAAACCCTAAGCCCTAAAACCTACAACCCTAAACCCAAAACATGAACTGGTAAAGCCTAAATCCTAAATCGCAAACCCTAAAAACCTAATTTCCTAAACCTAAACTAAATAAAACCTACAAATAAAAATAATAAAAACCTAAACCCAAATAAAATAAGTAAAAATAATAAAACTAAAACTAAAACTAAAACATAAACCTAAACCTAAATAAAAATTAAAAATTAAAAACTAAACTAAAATAAAATACACAAAAACCTAAACTAAACTAAAAAAATAAAATAAAAATTAAATGAAAACCTAAACCAAAATAATAAACCTAAAAATTAAACCTAAATCATAAAAAAAAAATCTAAACCTAAAATAAAAATAAAATAAACCTAAACCTAAATAAAAATAAACTAAACTAAAATAAATAAAGCATAAATTTAAACCTAAAATAAATAATCCTAAGCCTAACCTAAACTAAATAAAATAAAATAAACTAAAAATAGACCTAAACGTAGACTGAAAATAAAACTTAAAAATAAACCTAAAATAAAAACCTAAAACCTAAACCTTAAAAAAGTAAACGAAAAACTTAAACCTAAACCTAAATATAAAAAATAAAACCTAAACCTAAAAAATAAAATAAAAATAAAACTAAACTAAAAAAACTTAAACCTAAACTTAAACCTCATAAACAAAGTAAAATAAAAAAGCAGAACTAAAAGAAATACACATGAAAAATAAACTATATATAAAAAAAATATAAAATAAACCTAGATAAAATATAAAATAAAATAAATAAACTACTATTCTTTGGGTTAAAAAATAAATCCTAAACCACACAAATCCTAAACCCTCCTAAACTCACCACAAGTACTCTCCCTCCCTACCTGCACCCTAACCCAAATCTTTAACCTAAATCTTAAACCCTAACTCCTAAACTGACCAACCTACTCCTAATCCTTCCTGACCCTAATCCCTAACCCTAACCTCCACTAAGCCTAAACTCCAAACCTCCACCCTAAACCTACCTGACCCTAGACAAAACCCTAAACTCTGACCCAAAACTCTGACCTACCACAACTCAAACCTAAAACCCAAACTCAACCTAAAACCTTTCCTTAAACCTAAAACACTGGCAGTGAGCCAACCCTAAAAACCATATAACTCTGCCTAAACCATAAACTAAAATAAAATAAAATAAAATCCTAAACTAAAACCTAAACCTAAACCTAAACATAAAAATAAAATAAAATATAAAATATAAAATAAACTAAATTAAAATAGATAAAAATCTAAACTAAACTAAAAAAATAAAGTAAACCTAAAAATAAAAAACCTAAATAAAATAAAAACTAAACATAAAATAAAATTAAATTAAAACTAAATAAAAACTTAAACATAAAAAATAAATGAAAAAATAAAACCAAAAAATAATTAAATAATAAAACTTAAACCCTAAACCAAAAAAAATATATAAACATAACATAAAGAAAATAAAATAAACCTAATCCTAAACTAAAATAAATAAACTAACCTAAACTAAACTAAACTACCTAAACTAACCTAAATAAAACAAACTAAAAATAAACCTAAACTAAACTAAAAAAACAAAATAAACCTAAGACTAAAAAACCTAAATAAAACAAAAACTAAACCTAAAATAAAAATAAAATAGACCTAAAATAAAAACTAAATAAAAACCTAAAGTTAAAAAAACATAAAAATTAAACCTAAAAATAAATAATAAATAAAACCTAAACACTAAACTAAAAAAAAAAACCTAAACCTAAAAAAAAAACCAAAACCTAAACTAAAATAAACTAAACTAAAATAAAAAATCCTAAACCTAAACCTAAAATAAACAAAACCTAAACCTAAACCTAAATTAAATAAAATAAAATAAACTAAAAATAAACATAAACCCAAACTAAAAATTAAGACCTAAAATAAACCTAAAATAAAAACCTAAAACCTAAACCTAAAAAAATAAAATAAAAATTTAAACCTAAAAATAAAAATAAAAATTAAAACCTAATCTTAAAAAAAATAAAAATAAAACTAAACTAAAAAAAAAAATATAAACCTAAACCTAAACCAAACCTAAAAATATAATAAAATAAAACCTAAACAAAATTAAATAAACCTAAAAGAAATAAATAAAATAAATAAAATTAAAATAAACCAAAGTCTAATTAAAATAAATTATACTAAAATAAATAAAAATAAACTGAATAAACCTCTTGGTTCACTTAATTTTAAAAAAATAAAAAAATAAATGAAATAAAAAAACCCTAACCCTAACCCTAAACCCTAAAACTATCCATAAACCCTAAACTATAAACCCTAAACCCTAAACCCTAAAATAATTAACCTTAAAAATGTAAACCCTAAATCATTATCCCTAAAACCCTAAACCCTAGACCCTAAACCTTAAAGCCTAAAGCCAAAAGCCTAAACCCTAACTAAAATCCATAAACCCTAAACCTAAAATAAAAAACTAAACCCTAACCTAAACCTAAACTCTAAAACCCTAAACCCTAAACCCTAAACCCTAACCTTTAAACCCTAAAAACCTAAACTTAAACTAAATAAAATCTAAAGATAAAATAAACAAAAAATTGAAACCTAAATAAAATAAAAACCTAAACTAAAACTTGAACCTAAACCTAAAGTAAAATAAACTAACTAATATAAATAAAATAAATAAATAAAAAATCTAAATTAAATGAAAAATAAAATAAACTGAAAAAACCTAAATAAAATAAAACTTAACATAAAATAAAAATAAAATAAAATAAAATAAACCATAAATACAATAAAATAAAAAAAAATAAAACCTAAACTTAAAAAGTAAACCTAAAATAAAACCTAAACCCTAAAAAAAAAACTAAACCTAAAATAAAATAAAATAAACCTAAACCTTGAATAAAATAAACTAAACTAAAATAAATAAAACCTAAACCTAAACCATAAATTAAATAAAATAAAAGAAATTAAAAATAAACCTAAGCCTAAATAAAAAAAATAAAACCTAAAATAAAATCCTAAAACCTAAACCTAAAAAAATAAAATGAAAACCTAAACCTAAACATAAAATAAAAAATAATACCTAAACATAAAAAATAAATTAAAAATGAAACTCAACTAAAAAATAAACCTAAACCTAAATTTAATCCAAAAGAAATAAACTAAAATAAAATAACTAAATTAAAATAAAAAACCTAGACTAAAATAAATAAATCTAAAATAAAGAAACTAAACTAAATAAAAAAATAAACATAAATAAAAATAAAAAAAATTAACTGAAATTAATAAATAATAAACTAAATAAACTAATTAAACAAAAGAAGAAATGTTGCAAATATGAATTTGTTCTCTGTTAAAAAAAACCAAAAATCTTAAATGTTAAAATAAAACCTGAACCCTAAACCTAAAACTAAACCCTAAACCCTACACACTAAACCCTAAAAACCCTAAACCCAAAACCCAAAACCCTAAAACCTAAAACCTAAAACCTAAAATCTAAACCCTAAGCACTAAATCCTGAACCCTAAACCAAAAAAAAGAAACCTTAAACTCAATAAAAGAAACCCCAAACCATAAACTTTAAACTTTAAACCCTAAACCTTAAACTAACCCTAAACCCTAAACCCTAAAAAGCTAAAAACCTAAACCTAAACTAATTAAAACCTAAAAATAAAATAAATAAATAAATATAAACATATATAAAATAAGAAAATAAAATAAAATAAAAACATAAACTTAAACTTAAACTTAAACCTAAAAAATGAAATATAATAAAACATTAAAAATTAACTAAAATGAAATAAATAAAAACTTAAACTAAACAAAATGAATAAAGAAACTTATATTAAAATAAAAACTAAACCTAAAATAAAATAAACCTAAAAATATACCTAAAAGTAAAACCTAAACCCTAAACTTAAAAAAACATAAACATAAAATAAAAATAAAATAAATAAATTAGAACTAACCTAAACATAAACTAAAATAAACTAACCTAAAATAAATAACATAAGCCTAAACCTAAACCATAAACTAAATAAAATAATTTAAATTAAAAAAAAAACCTAAACCTAAACTAAAAAAATAAAACCTAAAATAAACTTAAAATAAAACCTAAAACCTAAACTTAAAAAATAAAATAAAACATAAACCTAAACATAAAATAAAAAATAAAACCTAAATCTAAAAATAAAATACAAACAATTCTCAACTAAAAAAAACACTAAAGCTAAAAAATGAAATAAAATAAAAAAATTAAATTAAAAAATTAAAAATAAATAAAAATAAAAATAAAATAAACTAAATAACATAAACCTACTAGTTTAGTTAATTTAGAAAAAAAACTTTAAGCCCTAAGCTAACCTAAACCTTCAGGCCTAAATACTAAACTCTAAACCCTAAACCCTAAACCCTAACCTTAAACCTTAAACCCTAAAAATGAAAACCATAAAACCCTAAACCGAAAAAACTTAAAAACTTAAACCTAAACTAAATAAAATAAAAAAAATAAAATATATAAAAAGACCTAAACTTAAATAAAATTAAATAATTAAATAAAGAAAAATCTAAACTAAAATGTACATCTCAAACTAAAAATAAAATAAAATAAATAAATTAAAATAAACTAAATTAAAATAAAAAAAACTAAACTAAAATTAAAAAAATCAAATAAACCTAAGAGTAAAAAACATAAATAAAAAAAAAACTAAAAGTAAAATACAAATAAAATTAACCGAAAATAAAATAAAATAAAAACCTTAACCTAAAAATAAATAAAAAATAAAACCTAAACCCTAAAATAGAAAAAACCTAAGCTTAAAATAAAAATAAAATAAACATGATAAAATAAACTTAAAACTAAACTAAAATAATTAAAATATAAACCTAAACCTAAACTAAATAAAATAAAATTAACTAAAATTAAAACTAAACTTAAACTAAAGAATAAAATGAAAAATAAACTTAAAATAAAAACCTAAAACCTAAACCTAAAAGATTAAAATAAAAACCTAAACCTAAATATAAGATTAAAAAAAATAAACCACTAAAACTTAAAATAAAAATAAAACTCAACTAAAAAAGAAACCTAAACCTAAACCTAAACCTAAAAATAAACTAAAATAAATATCTAAACTAAAATAAATAAACCAAAAATAAATAAATTAAATTAAATTAAACAATAAAATAAAATAAAAATAAAAAATATAATAAACAAAAATAAATAAGAAATAAACTAAATAAACCTAAACATATTGGTTTACTTAATTAAAAAAAAACCATAAACCCTGAATCCTAAACCCTAACCCTAAATCCTAAATCCAAAACCTACAATCCTAAACCCTAAACCCTAAAAATAAACCCTAAAGCTAAACAAACCAAACTCTACACCATAAACCCTAAACCTACAACCATAAACCCTATACCTAAACCCTAAATCCTAAACCTACAAACCCTAAACCATAAAAACCCTAACCTAAACCCTAAATGCTAAAGCATAAACCCTAAAATCCTAAATCCACAAACCTGAAACCTAAACTCTAAACTCAAACCATAAACCCTAAAAAACCCTAAACCTCACGTATACAAGCCAAAGTAGCTAAATAAATTAAAAAATAAACCTAAACCCTAAGAATAGGCAGAACCTTACCGACAGGAACATCACCGTCAACCAACCTTAGTCTAGATCTGGCGGTGGAGGCAAAGGTGATAGTTATTGTAGTCGTGGTTTGGGATTTGGAGGTGCTAGTGGATATGGAGGTGGTGGTAAGAGGAGTAGTGGTTATGGAGGCGGGAGGAGCGACGGAAGTTACAGCCGTGGTGGTGGCGGAAGAGAGATCGTGGATATGATGGTGGATAAACCTAAACCTAAACTAAAATAAACTAAACTAAAATAAATAAAACCTAAACCTAAACTTGAACCTAAACTAAATAAAATAAAATAAACTAAAAATAAACCTAAATATAATATTAAAAAATAAAAACTAAAAATAAACCTAAATTAAAAACCAAAAACCTCAACTTAAAAAAATAAACTAAAAACCAAAACCTAAACCTAAACCTAAAAATAAAAAATAAATCCTAAACCTAAAAAATTAAATAAAAATAAAACTAAACTATAAAATAAACCTAAACCTAAACCTAAAAAATAAACTAAATAAAAAATCTAATCTAAAATAAATAGACCTAAATTAAATGAACTAAACTAAATAAAAATAAAATTGAACCTAAATATAAATATAAAATATAATAAACTAAAATAAATAAAAAATAAACATAATAAACTATTGAAACATAAACCTGTCAGTTTACTTAATTTTAAAAAATTAAAAATAAATAAATAATACCCTAAACCCTAAATTCAAAACCATAAACCATAAACCCTTAACCCTAAATCCTAAACTCAAAACCCAAACCCTAAACCCTAAACCCTAAACCCTAAACCCTAAACAAACCCTAAACCCCAAAGCCCCACCACAAACCAAAACCTAAACCCTAGAAACCCTAAACCTAAACTAACATACCCTTAACCCTAAAACCCTAAACCCTAAAGCTTAAACAAAAAACCCTAAATCCTAAACTTTAACCCTAAACCCTAAAGCCCTAACCCTAAATCCTAAAGCCTAAACCCTAAGCCATAAACCCTAACAGTGAATCTTAAAGCCTAAACCCTAAACATAAACCTAAAGAAAGTAGATAAATACAAAAATAAGCCTAAACCCTAAAACCTAATAAACCTAAACCTAAACATAAACCAAAACTCTAATAATAGGAAGAACCTTAATGGCAGGAACATGAACATCAACTAGGCTCAATCTAGATCTGGCGGTGGAGGCGAAGGCGGAGGTGACAGTTTTCATAGTGGTGGTGGGGGATCTAGAGGTGCTAGTGGATATGGATGTGGTGGTAAGAGCAGTCGTGCTTATAGAGGCAGGTGGAGCAATAAAGGTTAAAGACATTCTGGTCACAAAGGGATAGGTCGGGGATATGATGATGGATCCCGCTACTCGAGAGGTGGAGGTGGTTCTAATGGGAACTGGAGAAACTGATGATTAACTGATCCGATCTACTGCTTATGGATATGTGTCTTTATAGTAGAGATAGTTCTAGTTATCTATGGATTTTTGATTTGCTCTATGCATGCTCATTTTTTATCTATATCGTTGCTCGTGTCTTAGAAAATTTGGTGCGCTACTTGGCTGGTTAAATCAAAAAGAAGAAATGTTGAATATGAATTTGATCTCTCTTAAAAAAATAACCTAAACACTAAACTAAAACCTAAACACTTAACCTAAAACCTAAACCCTAAACCCAAAACTTGAAAAATAATAAACTCTAAAGATTAAACCCTAAACCCAAAACATAAAACCCTAAAAAACCCTAAGCCTACATTAAACCCTAAATCCTAAACCCTAAACCCTCCCTAAACCCTAAACCATAGCATCCCCACTCTAAACTCCTAAATCCTAAACCCTAAAACCCTGCTCTTTCTAAACCCTCCCTAAACCTTAACCATAACTCCTAAATAATCCCTACTACCCCAACTACTTAAACTCCATAAACTAACCCTCCACACCCCCAAACTCTTAAACCTAAACCTAAACTCTCACTATCCAAACTTGGACCCTAAACTGGGCCTTAACCTAAACCCTGGGCCACCCACCTAAACTCCCTAAACCTGACTCCACTCTCCCTAAACTTAAAATAAAACCTAAAACCTAAAATAACTAAAATAAAATGTAAACCTAAACCTAAAAATAATAAACCTGGACCTAAAATATAATAAAATAAAAACAAACAAAAAAAATAAACTAAACCTCTAAACCAATATAAACTAAAATAAAACACTTGAAATAAATAAACCTAAAATAAATAAGCTAAACTAGATCAAAATAAAATGAACCTAAATAAAATAAATAATAAAATAAACTAAAACAAATAAAATGAACTAAATAAATAAAATATAAACTCTACTCATTAATTTAGAAAACATTTAAAAATAATAATAAAAAATACCTTAAACCCTAAAAGCCCTAAATCCTGAACCCTAAACCCTAAACCCTAAACACTAAACCCTAAACAACCCCAAGCCCTAAAATCATAAATCCTAAACCCTAAACCTTAAACTAAAACTCTAAACCCTAAACCCTAAACATTAAACCCTAAACCCTAAACCTTAAAAACCTAAACCCTAAAACCCTAAACTCTAAACCCTAAACCTAAACTAAAGCTAAATCGTAAGTTATCCCTAAACCCCAAACCCCAAACCCTAAAACCCTAAACCTCTAAACAAACCCTAAACCCTAAAGCTAAACCCTAACCGCAGTGAGGTGGTGGATCTAGGGTGTTGGTGGATATGGAAGTGGTTAAGGAAGGGAGGAGCGATAAAGGTTAGAGCCATGGTGGTGGTGGAAGGATAGATCGGGATATGATGGCATCCCATACTCAAGAGGCAAGGGTGGTGCAGAGATGGGAACTAGAGAAACTAGAATGGCCAGAACGATCATTTGCTTAGGAACTGTGTCTTTACAATAGAGATGGTTCTAGTTATCTAGGATTTCTTATTTTCTCTATGCGTGTTTATTTTTTATCTATGTCATCTCTTGTATCTTAGAAAACTTGGTCTGCTACTTGGTTGATTAAATCAAAAAGTAGAAATGTTGAATCTGAATTTGTTCTTGATTAAAAAAAACTTTAAACCTTAAACCCTAAACCCCAAACTGAACCGTAAACCCTAAACCTTTTACCCTAAAAACTCTAAAAACCCAAATAACCTAAACTCAAAACTTAATCCCTAAACCCTAAACCCTAAACCCTAAACCCCAAACCCTAAACTAACCTAAACCCTAAACCCTAAATCTTAAACTAACCTAAACCCTAAACCCTAAATTTTAAACTAACATAAACCCTAAACCCTAAATCCTAAACTAACCTAAACCCTAAACCTTAAATCCTAAACCTTAAACCCTAAATTAAAAACCCTAAACCTTGAAACCTTAAATCATAAATCCTAAACTCTAAACTAAACCCTAAACCCTAAAAACCAGGCTCAGTCTAGATCTGGCCGTGGAGGCCAAGGTGGAAGCAAAGGTTATCGCAGTAGTGGTGGGGGATTTAGAGGTTCTAGTGGATATGGAGGTGATGATTATGGAGACAGGACGTGCAATAGCGCTTATAGCCTTGGTGCTGGCGGAGGGAGAGATTAAGGATATGATGGCAGATCTCGCTACTCAAGAGGTGGCGCTAGTTTTGATGGGAACTGGAGAATCTGACGAATGGATGATCCTATCTACTACTTTTAGAACTGAGTTCTTATAGTGGGATAGTTCTAGTTATCTAGATTTTCATTTGCTCTATGCATGCTCATTTTGATCTATGTCATCTTTGTCTTACAAAACTTTGTGTGCTACTTGCTTGATGAAATCAAAAAGAAGAAATGTTGAATCTGAATTTTTTCTTTATTAAAAAAAACCATAAACCATAAATCCTAAACCCTAAATGCTAAACTAAAAACTAAAACATAAACCCTAAGCCTAAAACCTAAACCCTAAGCCTAAAACCTAAACCCTAAACCCTAACCCTAAACCCTAAACCCTAAACCCTAAACCCTAAAGTAACCCTAAATATTAAACCCTAAACTCTAAAAACATAAAAATCTAAACCTAAACAATATAAAACCTAAAAATAAAATAAATCCTAAACAATAAACCTAAATAAAATAAAAAATAATAAAATAAAATGAAAACCTTAACTAAAACATAAACCTAAACATAAAAATAAAATAAAATAAACTAAAATAAAATAAATAAAAACTTAAACTAAACTAAAATATAAAATAAACCTAAGAATAAAAAACCTAAATAAAATAAAAAATAAACATAAAATGAAACTAAAATAAACCTAAAAAAATAAAATATAAATTAAATAAAAACATAAAACTAAAAAATAAATGGTAATCTAAAACCTAAAAATAAATAAAAAAATAAAACCTAAACCCTAAATTAAAAAAAAAAGACTTACACCTAAAATAAAATAAACATAAACATAAACCTAAACTAAAATAAATAAAACCTAAACCTAAAATAAACTAAACCTAAACCTAAATTGAAACTAAATAAAATAAATTAAAGTAAAAATAAACTAAACCTAAACCCAAACCTAAACTGAAAAATAAAATCAAAAATTAAACCTAAAATAAAAACCGAAAACCTAAACCTAAAAAAATAAAATAAAAATTGAAACCCTAAACACTAAAAATAAAAAATAAAACCAAAAGATAGACATTAAAATAAAAATAAAACTAAACAAAAATAAGTAAACCTAACATAAAACTAAACTAAATAAAAACAAAATTAACCTAAATAAATATAAAATAAAATAAACTAAAATAATTAAAAAAATAAACTAAATACACCTAAAACTCTAAACACTAACTTTAAGAAATAAATATAATTTAAAAAACCCTAAACCCTAAAACTGACCAAATCCCCTAAACCCTACCAACCTAAACTAAACCTACACATCCTAAACTCCAAACCTAAAACAAATAATAAATCACTAAACACCCTAAACCTACTCTCTAACCACACCCTCCTACCTAAACCTCACACCCACCCTCCCCACCCAACCTGTGCTACACTACCTAAACCCTGGGCCCTAAACTCTAAACCCACTCTAAACCCTCCATACCATTTGTTTTTGAGGAGAATGTTGATGAATTTGTTCTCTCTTAAAAAATGGCCTTTCACCCTAAACCTGGGTTAAAGCTACACTTAACCTCACTACCCTACCCACTTGAAAATAAACTCTAAAGATTAAACCCTCCTAAATAAAACTCCCATGCAGCCCAGGCCCTAAACCCTGGGCTCTCCACAAAATTACCAACCTAAAACTGACCATACCCCACCCTACTCCATAAAAAAAACCCTAATACCCTAAACCCTAAACCTAAATCTTAAGCCATGATTCCTATAATACCCTAAACCCTGACTTGGCCACCCTAAACCTTGACCCTAAACCCTAAACCCTAAACTTAAACCTACCCTACCAAACTAAACCCTAAACTTGCTTCTCCTAATCCAAACCTAAACCTCCTAAACCTAAATCCAAGCCTAAACTAAACCTAAACCTAAAATAAAACTTAAACCTAAACATAAAACTAAAATATAAATGACCTAAACCTAAAATAAATAATAAACCAAGACCTAAAAATAAAATAAAAAACTAAAATAAACCTAAACCTAAACCTAAACCATACAAATAAACTAAAATAAAACTTGAACTAAAATAAATAAACCTAAAATAAATAAACTAAACCAGATAAAAATAAAAGTGAGCCTAAATAAAAATAAATAATAAAATAAAATAAACAAATAAAATCAACTAAATAAATAAAATAAACCTAAACCTACTCATTTATTTAATTTAGAAAAACATTTAAAAAATTTAATAAAAAAAACCTTAAACCCAAAAAGCCCTAAATCCTAAACCCTAAACCCTAAACCCTAAACCTTAAACCCTAAACAACCCCATGCCCTAAAACCCTAAACCCTAAACCAAAACTCTAAAATCTAAACCCTAAATAATAAACATTAAACCTTAAACCTTAAAAACCTAAACCCTAAAACCCTAAACCCTAAATCTTAAAACCTAAAATAAACCTAAATCGTAAGCTATCCTTAAACCCCAAACCCTAAAACCTAAAACCCTAAACCCTAAAGTCTAAACACTAAACCCTAAACCTTAAACCCTAAACCCTAAACCCTAACCGTACTGGAGGTGCTAGTGGATCTGGAGGTGCTAATGGATATGGAGGTGGTGGTTATGGAATTGGGAGGACCAACAAAGGTTAAAGCCATGGTGGTGGAAAGATAGATCAGGGATATGATGGTAGATCCAGCTACTCAAAAGGCAAGGGTGGTTTAGATGGGAACTAGAGAAATTGAAGAACAATAGATCCAATCTACTGCTTAGGGAACTGTGTCTTTACAGAAGAGATGGTTCTAGTTATCTAGGGTTTTTTATTTTCTCTATGCATGTTTATTTTTTATTTATGTCATCACTTGTATCTTAATAAACTTGGTCTGTTAGTTGGTTGATGAAATCAAAAAGAAGAAATATTGAATCTGAATTTGTTCTCTATTTAAAAAAAACTTTAAACCTTAAGCCCTAATCCCCAAACTAAAACCTAAATCCTAAACCTTAAACCTTAAAAATACTAAAAACCTAGAAAACCTAAACTCAAAACTTTAATCCCTAAACCCTAAACCCTAAACCCTAAACTAACCTAAACCATAAACCCTAAACCTTAAACCCTAAACTAACATATACCCTAAATCATAAATTCTAAACCCTAAACCCTAAATTAAAAACCCTAAACCTTAACACCTTAAATCATCAACCCTAAACTCTAAACTAAACCCTAAACCCTAAAAACTAGGATCAATCTAGATCCGGCCGTCAAGGCCAAGGTGGAAACAGAGGTTATCGTAGTGGTGGTGGGGGATCTGGAGGTTCTAGTAAAAAAAGGAGGTGGCGGTTATGGAGGCAGGACATGCAATGGAGGTTATAGCCTTGGTGGTGGCAAAGGGAGAGATTAGGGATATGATTGCGTATCCCGCTACTCGAGAGGCGAGGGTAGTTTTGATGGGAAATGGAGAATCTGATGAACAGACAATCTGATCTACTACTTTTGGAACTAAGTCTTTATAGTGGGGATAGTTCTAGTTATCTAGGATTGTTCATTTGCTCTATGCATGCACATTTTTTATCTATGTAGTCGCTTGTGTATTACAAAACTTTGTGTGCTACTTGCTTGATGAAATCAAAAAAAAATATTGAATCTGAATTTCTTCTCAATTAAAAGAAAACATAAACCCTAAATCCTAAATCCTAAACCCTAAACCAAAAAATATAAACCCTAAACCTAAAATTAACCCTAAACCCTAAACCTACAACCCTAAATCCTAAACCCTAAACCTAACATTAAAAAACTCTAAAAAAACTAAAATAATAAAACCTAAAATAAAATAAAACTAAAACCTAAATAAAATATAAAATAATAAAATAAAATGAAAACCTTAACTATAACCTAAACCTAAAAATAAAATAAAATAGAATAAAATAAAATAAATAAAAAACTTAAACTAAACTAAAAACAAAATAAACCTAAGAATAAAAACTTAACAGAATAAAAAATTAAACATAATTAATATATAAAAAGATTAAATATAAATTAAATAAAACCTAAAACTAAAAAATAAATGGTAATCTAAACCTAAAATAAATAAAAAATAAAACCTAAACCCTAAATTAAAAAGACTTAAACCTAAAAAAATAAAAATAAAACATAAACCTAAACTAAAGAAATAAAACCTAAACCTAAAATAAACTAAACCTAAACCTAAACTAAACTATAAAATAAATTAAACTAAAAATAAACTAAAATATAAACTAAGAAATAAACCAAAAAATAAACCTAAAATAAAACCTAAAAAAAACTTAAACCTAAAAAAAAAAAAAACTAAAAAACCCTAAACTCTAAATAAAAAAATAAAACCAAAACATGGACATTAAAATAAAATAAAACTAAAACAAAATAAAATTAAATATAAATAAACAAAATAAAACAAAATAAACCTAAATAAATATAAAAAATAAAACAAACTAAAATAATTAAAAAGTAAACTAAATACACCTAAACCTACTAAACTTATTTTAAGAAAAAATAATTTAAAAAAAAACTTAAAAAACCTAAACCCAGGCCAAATCCTAAACCTAACCTAAAAACTAAAACTAAACCACCCCTAAACCTACCTAAACCTAACTAAATTTAAACCTGACAAACACTAAACCCTAAACCTTAAACCCTAAAACCATAAAAATCCCTAACAAATCCTAAAAACCTAAACCCTAAACCCTAAAAAAACTGACCCTAAACCTTAAACCTAAACTCTAAAATAACCCTAAACCCTAAATCTCTTGATGAGGTCTTCAACCAAAGTCTTCACCAAACAGTTGGGGGTTACATGATCAAATGCAACACTTGGATTCTAACAAAAGAAGAAGAGTAGTCAATCAATGTTGCAACATCCGGAAGTGTGCAATGTTATCATGAGCTCCCACGTCAAAGATCTTAAAGGTTGGTGGAGAAAACCTAAATAAAATAAAAACTAAATAAAACCTAAAAAAAATAAACAAAAAATAAATACAAAATATATGCTAAATAAACTAATAAAAATAAACATAAAATAAACAAAATAAATTAAACATAAACCTAAACTAAAATAAACAAAACTAAAATAATTAAAACCTAAAAAAAATAAAAATAAACTAAAATAAATAAATGTAAACTAAAATAAACCTAAAAATAAAATAAAACCTAAACCCTAAACATAAAAATTAAAATAAAACTTAAATATACCTAAAAAAACACTAAAATAAAAAATAATATATAAGTAAAACTAAACAAAAAAACAAAACCTAAACTTAACAAATAAACTAAAATAAAAAACTTAAATTAAAATAAATTAACCAAAAAGAAATAAACTAAACTAAATAAAAAATAAGCCTAAATAAATAAAATAAAATAAATAAATAAAAACTATAAACCTACCTGGTTTACCTAATTTAAAGAAAAAATGCCTAAACCCTAAACCCTAAATCCTAAACCCTAAACCCTAAACCATAAACCTAAAAAGACCATGGCCCTAAACCTAAAACTCTAAACTAAAATACACTCCACTAAACCCTAAACTCACCTACCAACCTTCCACTAACTAAACCTGGCCCTAAACTACTAAAGCCTAAACCCTACCACTCAAAACCTAAACTAAACCCTAACCCTGACCCTAAATCATAAAATATAGCCCTAACATTAAACCTAAACAGACCCCACCTAAACCTAACCTAAACTAAAACCTAAAACCAATAAATAAAAAAATAAATACCAAAAATATAAATAAATGAAATAAAATAATAAACCTCTAAATCTTTAATCCTAAAAATAAAATAATAAAAATAAAAAATAAATAAAATACAATAAAATAAATAAAATATAAGAAAACTAAACTAAACTAAAATAACATAAACCTAAGAATAAAACCCAAATAAAATTAACTTAATGTAAAATAAAAATAAAGTAAACCTAATATAAAAAAAACTAAATAAAACAAACATAAAATAATAAAATAATAAACCCAAACCCTAAACTAAAATAAAACTAATCCTATAATAAAATAAAATAAACAAAATAAAATCTAAACCTAATTAAAATAAATTAAACTAAAATAAATAAACTAAACCTAAACACTAAACTAAATAAAATAAAATAAACTAAAAACCTAAAACCTAAACTAAAAAAATAAAACCTAAAAATAAAAAAATAAAATCCTATAACCTAAACCCTAAACCCTAAACCCCAAAAAGCAAAAAACCTAAACCTAAAACCTAAACAAAAATAAAATAAAAAATAAAATAAAGTGAAAACATAAACTAAAACCTAAACCTAAACCAAACCTAAAAAAAAAAAACTAAACTAAAATAAAATAAATAAAATCCTAAACTACACTAAAAAAATCTAAATAAAATAAAACTAAATTAAAAATAAAAATATAATAAACCTAAAATAAACTAAATAAAAAACTAAACAAAAACCTAACCTTAAAAAATAAACCTAAAATGAAATAAAAAAACACCTAAATCCTAAACTAAAAAAAAAACCTAAACCTGAAATAAACCTAAACCTAAACTAAGATAAACTAAACTAAAATAAATAAAACCTAAACCTAAACAAAAAATAAACTAAACCTAAACCTAAACCAAAACTAAAAAAAATAAAATAAACTAAAAATTAACCTAAACCTAAACTAAAAAATAATACCTAAAAATAAACCTAATATAAAAACCTAAACCTATACCTAAAAAAATATAAAACCTAAACCTAAAAAATAAATTAAAAATAAAACTAAGCTAAAAAATAAACCTAAACCTAAACCTAAAAATAAACTAAAATAAATAAACTAAACTAAATAAAAATAAAAATAAACATAAATAAAAATAAAAAATAAAATATACTAAAATAAATAAATAAAATAAACTAAATAAACCTAAACCTACTTGTTTACTTAATTTTAAAAAAATGAAAAAAATAAAATAATAAAATAACAAACAAAGAAAACCCTAAACCCAAAACCATAAACCCTAAAGCTACAACCCTAAACCCTAAAACCCTAAATCCTAAACCTTAAACCCAAAACCCTGATCCCTAAAATCTACAACCCTAAACCCTAAACTCTAAACCCCAAACCCTAAACTCTAAACCCTAAACACTAAACCCTAAACCCTAAAAACCTAAAAACCTAAAAACCTAAACAAACTAAAACATTAAAAATAAGATAAATAAAAAAACTAAACCTAAGTAAAATAAAGTAGAAAATAAAATAAAAATGTAAACTAAAACCTAAACTTAAACCTAAATGTAAACCTAAACTAAAACACAAAATGAAAACTAAAATAAAATAAATAAAAACCTATACAAAAGTAAAATTTAAAATAAACCTAAAAATAAAAAACCTAAATATAATAAAAACTAAATGTAAAATAAAAATAAAATAAAAACTAAATTAAAACATAAATCTAAAACCTAAAATAAAATAAAACTAAACCCTAAACTAAAACCTAAGCCTAAAATAAACATAAACTTAAACCTAAACTAAAATAAATAAAACTAAACTTATTTTCCTAAAAAAATCCCTAAACCCTAAAACCTAAACCCTAAACCCTAAATCCTAAACCCTAAACCATAAAACTAACCCTAAACCCTAAACCTAAAACCTCAAATCCTAAACCCAAAACCCAAACTAACCCTAAATCCTAAACCCAAAACCCTAAACCCTAAGCCCTCAACCCTAATCCCTAAAGCATAAAAACCCTAAACCCTAAAGCCTAAACACTAAACCCTAATCTCTAAACCCTAAACCCTAACCCTAAACCTTAAACCATAAACCCTAAAACCATAAACCCTAAAAAAACCTAACCCTGAAAAATAAAATGAAAAATAAAACCTAAAAATAAATAAAAAATAAAACCCAAACCCTAAAAGAAAAAAAACTAAACCTAAAATAAAAATAAAATAAACAAAATACCTAAACTAAAATAACTAAAACCTAAACCCTAAACCCTAAACTATAAACCTAAACCTAAAGTAACTAAATAAATTAAAAAGTAAACCTAAACTTAAAAAGCTAATAAACCTAAACCTAAATCTAAATGCTAAGAATTGACAAAACCTTGTTGGCAGGAACATCACTATCAACCAGGCTTAGTCTAGATTTGGTGGTGGAGGCAAAGGTGGAGGCACATACAGGGTGGTGGGGATCCGGAGGTGCCGATATGGTGGTGGTGGTCGGAGTAGTGGTTGTTATGGAGGAGGAGGAGCAACAGCCTACAACTGGTGGCGAGGAGAAGATCTGGGATATGATGGTGGATCCTGCTACTCGAGAGGCTGAGGTGGCTTTGATTTGAACTGGAGAAATTGAAGAATGACCGATCAGATCTTCTGCTTATGGAATTGTGTCTTTGTAGTAAAGATGATTCTAGTTATCTAGATTTTTTGAATTGCTCTATGCATGCTCATTTTTTATTTATGTTAGCCTTAGAAAAATTTGTGTGTTACTTGGTTAATGAAATTGAAAAGAAAAATGTTGAATATGAATTTATTCTCTATTAAAAAAAAACCAAAAAGCCTAAACCCTAAACTTAAACTTGAACCCTAGAACTACAACCTAAACCCTAAACCTTAAACCATAAAAACCCTAAACCCTAAAACCCTTAACCCTAAAACCTAAAGCCTAAACCCTAAACCCTAAACCCTAAACCATCAATTAACCTTAAACCCTAAACCCTAAAAGCTAAAAACCTAAACCTAAACTAAATAAAACCTAAAAATAAAATAAATAAAAAACCTAAACTAAAATAAAATAATAAAATAAAATAAAATAAAAATCTAAACTAAAACCTAAACCTAAACCTAAACTTAAAAAGAAAATAAAATAAAAAATAAAAACTAAAGTAAAATAAAAATCTAAACTAATGTGAAAAAATAAAAAACCTTAATAAAATAAAAACTAAACCTAAAATAAAAATAAAATAAACCTAAAATAAATAAAATTAAAACCAAATAAAAATCCAAACATAAAAATAAGATCTAAAAATAAACCTAAAGCCTAAACTAAAAAAAAACCTAAACCTAAATAAAAATAAAATTAACCTAAACCTAAACTATAATAAATTAAACTAAAATAAAAAATACTAAACCTAAACTTAAAATAAACTAAACCTAAACCTAAACTTAAACACTGAATAAATTAAAATAAACTAAAATTAAACCTAAGATTAAACTAAAAAATAAAACCAAAAAATAAACCAAAAGTAAAATCCTAAAACCTAAACCAAAAAAAAAAAAACCTAAACCTAAACCTAAAATAAGAAATAATACATAAACTAAAAAAATAAAATAAAAATAAAACAAAACTAAATAAATAAACCAAAACCTAAATAATAAACTAAAATAAAAAACCTAAACTAAATAAATAAACTAAACTAAATAAAAAAAATCAAGCTAAATAAAAATAACTAAAATAAATAAGAAATAAACCAAATAAACTAAATAAACCTAAACCTACAAGTTTACTTATTTTTTTTAAATAACAAAATTTAAAAAAATTAAAACTATAAACCCTAAACTAAACCCTAAACCCTGAACTCTAAACATACAACCCTAAACCCTAAACCTTAAAACCCTAAACCCTAAACCCAAAACCCTAAACCCTAAAAGCATAATCCCTAAACCCTAAACAAAAAAAACCTAAAAACCTAAACCTAATCTAAATAAAAGCAAACCCTAAACATAACCCAAAAAAGTCCCTCCTTCCTCTCGGCTGCGGCGCTCTCTGGCGATTCTGTGTTCCCTTGCACGGCTTGGCGGATTTTTGATCTTTATCGATCGTAATTTTTGGTTTTTTGCTCTCTGTTTGGCTGCTAATGTGAGTACCCCTTGTTCTATCATTGGTGGAGGCACCGCTTTCTACGTAATTGAGCTCTTCAAACTTGGAAGCATCAGCTAGGGCTTCCAAATTTTAAGGTATTATGGATTCGACTCCACCCATTACTCTGCCTGCTATTAAGTCCTTCAAGGATGCATTATCTGGTAAGAACACTTCCCCTAATGCTTCGGTTAACTTGATCTCAACATCTTTTCATGGAATGCCTGCTGTAATGTGCTCGGATCATGCCATGGAAAAGTTGGCAAAGCCATTTGAATTCTCTTTAGTTGGTAAATTTTCTTTCGTCACCTGACTCTTGATAATATATGATCCTTTTTTCATAGCCTAAAGCTCTTTGGCATTTTCAGTATTGGATTGATTGATCCTAGGCATGTCCTTATTCAGCTATCTAATGACTTAGATTACTCAAGAGGTTTTGCTCGTCACTCCTACTTTGTGTATAATTGTCAAATGAGACTTTTGAAATGGTCTCCTCTTTTTGATGTAAAAGAGGAATACCCTATTATTCCTCTATGGCTTGCCCTTCCTAATATGAGAATACATTACGTTACACATCAAGTCCTTTACATTGGGCCTCTGGTCGCCTCAAATTGATCGCCACACGGAGATCAACCATTAGTTGCTCATATTTTAGTTGAGATTGATATTACCAAAAGTATCCAAAAGAAGTATGGATCTCTGAAATTTGGCTATAATCAAAAGTGGAATTTGAAAATTTCCTATTTTTTAATGCACCGTAAGATTCATGGTCATGATCATTCTGAATGCTTCGTGTTGCATCCTCATCTTAAAAATATTAAACTGTCAGATACTAATCCCTCTCTAGCAAATAAAAAAACCAATAAATTGGCTTATGTGTCTAAAGTTCCTCAAAAGGGATTATTATCTACTGATTTGTCTATTGGAGAGCCTTCGAAGCTGGTTAATAATATGGCTCATGTGGTTCATGAGAAGGCCAATGATAACTTACCTATTATTGCTTCTAATTGTAATACTTTGGTTCCTCTAGAAAATACCTTGATTCATTCTACCTTACCTCTTTTGGCTAGTGAACCCACGAGACTCATATGAACCCTCAGGTGATTTGAATGGGAACTTTAGGTTGGATCAAAATCTAAAACTAATTCTGAAAGTGCCCATTTGATGATAGATCAAAATCTAAAAAATGTTGACTCTTTGGTAGTAGAACAAAATCTAAAAAGTATTTTTGAAAATGAACATGAAAATTATGCTATTAATGGCTTCACAACCTCTCCTTCTCCTACCTTTCAAAGTGATAGTCAGGCTAACCCAATTCCTCATCTTAATTCTGACACTAAAGAAGGGAAATTACAATTAGAATGTTTTGATGAATCGCCCTACTCTAAATTTCACAAATCAATCTCTCTGGATGGAGATACTTTGGACATAGATAGACCTTTTCAAACTATTACTAAGAAAAATCCTTTAAAGCTAGAATGTTCACTAATAGCTCCACTAGAACCACTAGATCTTCTCTAACTTCCCATAAATGATTACATCATGTGTCTCTTTCTTCTTCTTATTTTTTTATCCTTCTTTATCTCTTCTTCTTTCTTCTTATTTATTATGATTAAATTACTTATTTGGAATGTTAGGGGTATTGGGACTCTCATTATCCACAACCATGTTAGAAGCCTTTGCCGCACTCATAACATAGCCTTACTTGTTATTATTGAACCATTCATACACTCTTCTAAGATCCCTCAGGTTGCTAGAATGCTTGGCTTTCAAAACTCCCTTTATAATATTAGCAATAAAATTTGGTGTTTTTGGAATAATCTAGTCAACATCTCTATCCTTGATGACCTTCATCAATTGGTTAATGTTCAAATCTCATTGGGTGAATTTTCTGCTCTTAGTTCCTTTATTTATGCTTCTTGTAATAACTGCAGGAGCATCCTTTGGGATAACTTAAGAACCTTTGCCCCCTCTGTCAACAAACCTTGGTTGGTTGGTGGTGATTTCAACACTATTCTTGCTTCCTCGGAAAGAAGGGGAGGTTTCTCTCCTAACATTCATTCCATGGAAGACTTTTTTAATGTGATTCTTGATTGAAATGATTGAGATTGGTTTTTTTTTGGGTTTTGACTACATGGCATATACTCTAGACTTTGGCGGACTTGATAGGACCCTCTTTAATTCCTTTGGATCAATCAATGGCCTCTTACTTTTGAACATTAAGCAAAACTTTATGTACCATGCTCGCTTTTGATTCCAAAAAATCCCTCCACTAGACTATCATCCCCTACTTCTTTTAGATTCCAAAATATGTTGATCCAACATAGTGATTTCATTAATGTTGTTTCCATTAATTGGAGGGCCCCTATTCATCCTAATAATTCCATTAAAGGTATGATTCGCCTTTGGCTTAAACTAGAAAGGCTTAAACAAAATCTAAATTGGTGGAACAAGCATCATTTTAAAAATCTTTTTGCAAATCTTAAAAATATGGAACAACTTGTTTGCTCTCTTGAAGATGTTGTTTTGATTGACTCTAATAAGCTTGATGATTTGAATACTGCTAAGGATAACTTGATTAATTATCAGAATATTGAGGAAACCTACTGGTGCCAAAAGGCTGCTAGCAAACATATTGTTGACACACAAGGTATTTCCATGCTCTTTTTCAAATAAAAGAAACACTTAAACTCTATTGAAAAAATCAAAAATTATAATGGAACCTGGATTACTGACAATAATGATATTAAAGATTCTGTCATACATCATTTTCAAAATTTATTAAACAATAACTCCTCCTTAGAAGCCATCTACAACACACATTTAATCTCCTCAATTCTTTCAACATTATTGGCCTATTATTAAGACTGACCTTATTGATGCAGTTGTTAATTTTTTTGAGGGTAACCCTTTACTTAGATATTTTTCTAGTACTTTCATTATTCTTATTCCCAAAATTAATAATCTTGAATCTTGGGGAAATTTTAGACTATCAGCCTTTGCACCTTCTTTCATAAAATAATTGCTAAATTAATTACTAATAGAATTAGTTCGTTGCTACCTAAAATTATTTCCCCCAACCAAACTGGCTTCGTTAAAGGTGGATCAATATCTGATAACATACTTGTAGCATAAGAGCTGATTCATGACATTGACGTTCCTATCAGAGGTGGTAACATCATTTTTAAACTGGACATCACTAAAGCTTTTGACAACCTCTCTTGGGATTTCCTCTTTCAAATTCTTCATTTGCTTGGGTTTTCTGGTTATTTTATCCGCCTCATCAAAAATTGCATTATAAATGTTTGGTTCTCTATTATCATGAATGGTGAATCCCTAGGTTTTCCCTTCAAAGCATGGTTTGAGATAAGGGATCCCCTATCCCCTCTCTTTTATTATTATTGTTGAATATCTATCAAGGAGTCTCGAATGATCTTTTACAATAATCCTAGGATGTTTTATAGAACTCAAGGTGGTCTTCACTCATCTTAATTTTTGGATGACTTTATAATCTTTTGCAATGCCTCAATTCCTCACATTAAAACTATTAAGAATCTTTTAAATAAATTTGGCAATGAAAGAGGTCTTTTTCTCAATGAAGGCAAAAGTTGTTTCATTCTTTTTTCTAAATCCCTAGCAATAGGACGGACCAAATATTGAGAATTACTAATTTTCAACATCAACAACTTCCTATTAAATATCTTGGTGCTCATGTTTTTAAAGGTCAAAAAAGATCTCACCTTTTTGATGAGCTAATCCATAAAATCTCTAATAAAATTTTTTTTTGGGAATTTCACTTACTTTCTTATAGTGGTAGGCTCACTTTGATTAAGAGCACCCTTAACTCCATGCCTTTGTATCTCATTCAAACCATTGTGCTAACCAACTCTATGATTAACAGAATTGAGCGGCTCATTAACAAATTTTTTTGGGGATCTAACAATTCCTCTAAAAAATGCACTGACCTCTTGTATAAAACTGTGGCACTTTGTCAAGGTGGTCTTAGATGTAAACCAATCAAGGAAACTATCACCGCTTTTCTTATAAACTTTGGTGGAATTTTAGGAAAATAATAGTCTATGGGCTAATTTCATGATCTAAATACAGGTAAGCACCCCTCTTTTTCCCTATAAAGCGAGAGACTCTCCTGTTTGGAAAAGACTTTGTTCCGTCAAATGGAATGCTGAATCTTTAATTTCTTGGGGGATTAACTCTGGCTCCTCTTTCTTTTGGCAAGACAACTGGACTGGAGGTGGGTCCATTGATGACTTACTTTCTACCCATTCCACTGCTGCTATTAAAGTGAACTCTTTCTGGTAGAATAATATGTGAAACAATAGTAAGCTTACTGATCATATTCATCCCTCTCTTTTAAATAAGCTTACTACTATTCTATCATTCCTAAGATCAGATCCTTTTTAAGCTTTCACATAATGGTGATTTCAACTTTAAAAATGTTTGGATTCACATTAAAGAAACTCATGATTTTTCCTATGTGTTTTCTAAACTTTGGAACAACAATATCCCTACTTCTTATTGTTTACGTATTTTGAAAAACTTCATCCCTGTGGACTCTTTGTTGTGGGGTAAAGGTTTTCAATTACCTTCAAAATGCCATTGTTGTTTTCACATTGAGAATGTGAATCATGTTTTTTATTAACGGGGCCATTGCTTCTAAACTTTGGATTTGATATGATGACCTCTTTAACATTATCATTTTCAATGGCTCCTTAAATTTATATCAACTTCTTGAAGTTTATTTTGACAGCACTATTAAAGGACACATTAAAGTCATAATTATCACTCTTATTTGGTTCATATGGATGGACCAAAATGATGCAAAAACATCATGAGATCCTTATGAATCACATGAGGATAATTGTTAGAACTAAAAATAAAATTCATGACTTGTTTAATGCCAATTTAATTAAATACAAACAATTCAAATGTTGCAAATTTGTGGCTAATAAATGGTTTTAACTTGGATCACCACATCTAGAAGATGACAAGATTGTTTATTGGGTAAAACCTCATGCTAACACTATTAAAGTTAACATTGATGGCTCTCTCATAAAGGTTCTGTGGTGGTATTTTCAAAATCTTAATGGAAAAGTCTTATGTGCCTTTGCTTACCCCTTAATCCACCGCTGTTCCCTTTGAGCTCATGGCGGTACAAAGCTCTTGAGATTTGCCTTCAAAAGGTTGGCTCAATATTTGGATTGAGGTGGATGCCCTTCACGATTGATCTCTTGACTTCCACCAAAATGGGCAATACTGAATTATACTACCTTCTTAAGCAAACTAGAACTCTCCTTGCCCAACTCTACTTTAAAATCACTCATGTATGGCATGAGGGTAATGCATGTGCTGATTATCGCAGGTGCTAGATTGAATGGAATAAAATTCTTTGATCAACTAACCCTTCCTAAACATTTGCATGGCTTGGTTAATCACGGACAATCTTTCCTTATCACAAAATTAATCTAACCTATTGGATTCACTTTATACCTCTTTTATTGCATGATCATTTTCTATTTACTGTTGTTATTTCTTTGGTCTTTGTTGATGCATCAACCTAATATCCCTTGTTGTTTACTTGTTGATCTCTATGGCATGTGTTGTTGGTTTAATTGTCTTAGCTTTAATTGGGAGCTTATTGGCTCTACTATTTTTACTGTTAATGTGTTGCTGCTTCTTTAGAATTTGCTGATGCATCATATTACTCCTTGTTGGTCCTTTGATGAGCTAAGTGGCATCTACTGTTGGTTTAATTATCCCAACCTTGTTTGGGGCCTTGCTGTTTCTGGATGCAACATTATGTTAAAGGTTTAATTGTTGGCTGTTGGGCTTTTGGGCCCTTTGTCCAGAAGGCTGTTCTTGGAGTTAGTTTAATGTATTTGCTGAATGTATATACTAACTTACATACATGGAAAGAAAATGCAATACCTTTGTTATTATTAATGGTTCTTTGCGGGTTTATTGTTTAATGAATTCCTTTGTCGATTTCTATGAGGAGGGTAGTTCTCTAGCTGATTTCTCTAAAGAATTTCATTGATAATACCCTTTTGAACCCTTATGGTAGCTCTGTTGCTTACTTTTTTTTTGGCTTATCTATGGTTGCAATAATTGTAGTGTTGTTTTTTTATATGGTATTGGATTTAGATTCCTCTGTAGCTAACCTTGTGTTTGTTAGCTATTTATTATGGTGTTCTTCTAACTGTCTTTGTTGTTCTCATCCAGGCTGTTGATCAATTAATCTGTTATTTTTTTACTTTTGGCTCTGTTAAAATTGTGGATCGACTTAATGGTAATTATCTGGATGTTGGTGATCTGGATTATTGCTCCTCATCGCTTCTAGGGTTTTATTTTTATTTTGTTGGTTATCTATTGAGGTTGTAGGCTATGGTTTTATTTTTTGCTTGACTATTTATTATCTCTCATTTTTTTGAATGTTTGTCTTTGTTAAAACACGGGATCTTTTCTTATTTTCACCGGTACTTTTACATCTGGTTGACTAGTCTTGGCGACCTCTTCCTTAACTATCAGGATTTAACTTATGCATTGTATAATTTGAATGGTTGGTTTTTATGTCCAACTTGCTATTATTTTCTTTCTTGGTTGTTGGATGGTCGGATCATTGAGTCTTTTATCCGATAGTATTCTTGGGTTGTTTATCAGTTGTGGTCTTGTTGGTGTTATCTTGCTGATTATTTTGCCCAACCTCATATTCCCAATCTGCCAAGAGAGATTTTGCAATTTCCTATTTCTTATACAATTTTATTATTTCCTTGCAAGTTTGGACTTACATTATGGCTTCTCAATTTGCCTTTAATGTGGTTGTGGGTTTAGCTCTTAGCTTGTTCATCTTTATCTGGAAGGTTTTTTCTGTTGATTATCTTTTGAACACTTTCTGTTGCTACATTACATCTCTATTTTTTATTAGAATTTTATATGGTGGGTGTAATTTTTGTTTTATTGCTACCACTGTTGGCTTTTGGATTTTAGGGTCCTTTATCCAGTAGGTTGTCTTTGTTGTTATTATCTATTTATTGCCTTTTATTTCTCGACTATTTTCTTTATTAACAACTATTTGTTGATTTCTCCCTTATTTTATCCCCCTTGGTTTTGGTCAAATTGTGCAGTACCATGTGATTTTCTATCTGATTATTTGTATCTTCACATATGCTCTATTTACTCTGAATGGGTGGACTTTTGGCCAGCCTCTTGGTAATTACTGTCTGGGTTGTTGGCTAAACTAGATTAATACTCTACATGCTATTTCTGGGGTTTTGTTTTGTTTTGTTTAGCAAGCCTCTAATGAAGTTGTTGACTGCTTGGTGGCTTTTGATTTGAATCTCCTTATTGGTTTATTATATGCTTATCATCTGAATTCTATGGACTACTTTATCTGCTGCTCTTTTCTCCATCTTCTTTCAGTTAAACTTATATCTATTACACTATTTATTCTGAATGGGTGGTTCTCTTATTATTTTTTTATTGTCTTGGCTTTTTGTTGTCTTGGATATTTGTTGTCCTTGTTTCTCGAGATTCCAATGTTAGCTCTATATTTGGTTGTTGTAGGACTTTAGGGTCTTATGTTCAGCAAGCTATTTTTGACTTTGCTATTCTGATTGTTTTTGGTCATTGGTGTCTGGGCTGCTGCTCTTTCAATCCATGTTTTTATGCTCTATTACTTGGTTACTAACTATTGCAATGTCTACTGAGATTGAGAGGTTCTATGGCCATCTTGTTATCCCTTACTGTCTTAGCTATTGCTGTCTTGGCTGCTGCTATTTTGGCTATTTTTTTTGTCTTGGTTATCTGTTGTCTTTTTTTTTTTGGATTCTAATGAGGACCCTAATTTGAATCCCCATTTTAATTTATCCTCTGGTGGGTTCCAATGTTGCACTAACTATTTTGTTGTTGGGGTTGGCTTTTTAATTGCCCATGCTATTTGTGTCTGGGCTACTGTTCATTTCCTGATAGTTGTGATCTACATTAACTGTTGTTGTTTCTATTCCCATCTGGGTTAAGTTAGGCTTGTGCTAATATCTCCTTGGAATGCAATGTCTATTCTGAATGGGTGGTACTATGGAAAGCTGATGCCTTTTACTATCTTGTTGTCTTGGTTATTTGTTGAACTGGATTATCTAATTTTTTGTCCAGCATGATGCTACTGGTGCTGTAGTTCTGACTATCTTTAATTTTTTGTCCTCTTTTGCTATTTTCTTGTGGATGGTTTTTATGCTGGCCTATTTCATATGTATAAGTATCCTTTTGTCAGGGTGACTATATTGATGATACTTTTCCTGCATGGAACCCCTTATCTTTCTGCCCTTTGCAATTTCCTCTCTATATTATATATAGTTTTGTTTAGGTTTGCAGGTAATAAAGCCCATAAGAATTTCAACATTTGGCTGCTATCTTCACACAGGTTTGTTGGCTATGATAGCTATGATGATTTCACTCCCTTTTGGTTTGGTAGTAGCTCTTGTGATGTAATTATTGAAGTTTGGATGCACATATTTGCATCACCCCAACTTGGTGTGAATGACTGAGCCTCTCATCACAATTCTTTACTATCATTCTCAGATTATGCAATTTTCAGTTATCATTATGTATGTATTACCTTAACTGCTCTAATTTCTTTTCATTTACATTTCTGCAGGTGCTTCTCTCTTGTCCTCTTGCAGGTTTGCTCCATAGTGTCATGCATTCTCACGTCCTGCAGAGCATTGGCCCTAATCTTCCTTTGGCCTTTTATGTTAATCTATTTGCATCTTTTGATTGCTTTAATGTCTTCTTTTGCTTTTGGTTGTACTTAGATAGGGGATCTACTCCTTAGGCTGATTGTAGCTCTTTGAGGACCTTATTATGGAGTTTATCCCCTTTAAGGACCTTGTAACTCTCTTTTTGTGGAAATAAAATTCCCCCTACATGGGGTTTCTCAAAAAAATCCCTAAACCCTAAAACCTACAACCCTAATCCCTAAACACTAAACCCTAAATCCTAAATCCTAAACCCTAAACCCCAAATCATAAACCCTAAACCCTAAAAACCTAAAAGCCTAAAAACCTAAACCTAAACTAAATAAAACCTAAAAATAAAATAAATAAAACTTAAATAAATAAAATAAAATAAAATAAAAACCTAAACTAAAACTAAACCTAAACCAAATAAAACCTAAATAAAAAATAAAATAAATATAAAAACTAAATAAAATAAATATAAAAAATACTAAAATTAAAATAAACCTAAAAATAAAAAATCTAAAAATAAAACTAAAATCAATAAAATAAATAAACTAAAATAAAACTAATAAACTAAAACAAAAAAAATAAACCTAAAATAAACCTAAAATTAAAATAAAATAAAATAAACTAAACTAAAAAAATAAAATAAACCTAAACCTAAACTAAAAACTAAATAAAATAATTAATAATCTGACTAAAATAAACTAAACAAACTAAACTAAATAAATAAAATAAAACCTAACATAAACAAAAAAAACCTAAAATAAACCTAAATAAAACTAAACCTAAACCTAAAAGAAATAAAAAACCTAAACCTAACCTAAAATAAAAATAAAATAAATAAAATAAATAAAAATAAACCTAAACTAACCCAAAAATAAACAAGATAAACTTAAACTAAAATAAATAAACTAGTATAAAATAACTAATAATAAAAATAAACCTTAAAATAATAAATAAATAAACTAAAAAATATAAAATAACTAAATATAAACCTATTGGTTTGCTTGCTTTTAAAAATAAAGCCTAAACCCTAGGCATCTTCCCTCCAAACCTGAGCCATAAACTACCAGGCCCAGGCCCAAACCCTAAACTGACCTAATCCTGAGCCCTACACTACTCTAAACCTGGGCCTGACCCCAACCCTGAGCCTTGCTGACTAATAACCACCCCACCCTGGCCTGACCCTACCCAACACTAATCCTAAACCACACCTAAACCCTACCCCAAACTTAAACCTAAACCTAAAGAAACTAAATAAATTAAGAAATAAACCTAAATCCAAAACCATAAACTAACTCTAAACCCTAAGAATGGGCATAACCTTGATGGCAGAACATCTTCAACTAAGCTCATAGATCTGCAATTATGGTGATGGATCTTGAGATCAAGATATAGGAGGTGGTTGGAGCAGTGGTGGTTTTAGTCAAGAAGCGACCTAGTTAGTGGTGGTAGGGAGAGATAGGATATGATGGCGGATCACTACTGAGGCGAGGTGGTTGATGAAGAAAGCGAAGAGTGGCCAATCCATCTATGCTTATAGAACTATGCCTTTATAGTAGAGATGGTTCTAGTTATCTAAGGTTTTTGATTTAAGTGTGCCCATTTTTTATCTATATTGTCCCATGTGTCTTGGTATGTTACATGGTTGATGAAATAAAAAAGAAGAATTGTAGAATTTGAATTTGTTCTCTATTAATAAAAACTAAAAACCTTAAACCCTAAACTAAAACTAAACCTAGACCTAAAACCTAAACCCTAAACCCTAACCTGAGCCTAAAACCCTTAACCCTAAAAAGATAAACACAAACCCTACATAAAACCCCAAACCTTAAACCCTCAACTAACCTTAACCCAAACCCTAAATCTAAACACTAAAGCTAAAACTTAAACCTAAACTAATTAAACAAATAAAATTAAAGCCAAAACCATAAATTAAAAATAAATAAAATGAGCCTTCTAAACATAAACTAAACCTACTAAATGATAAAATAATAAATGAAACTAAACTAAAGGTAAAAATAAAACCTAAATAAAATAAAAGACCTAAAATAAAATAAAATAAAACTAAATCAAAACCTAAAACTTGAAAAAAACTTAAGATAAAACTTAAAATAAATTAAAAATAAAACCTAAACCCTAAAATTTAAAATCCTAAACTAATAAAAAATAAAATAAAATAAACCTATTATAAACTAAAACTAAAATAAATACCTAAACTAAAACCTAAACTAAACCTAAACCTAAACTAAATAAAATAAATAAACTAAAATAAACCTAATCCTAAAATTAAAAAATAAACAAAATTAAACCTAATAAAACCTAAAACCTAAACCTTAAAATAAAATAAAAAAATAAAAACCAAAAAATAAGAAATAAAGCTTAAAACCTAAAAAAATAAAATAAAAAAATAAAACTAAACAAAAAAATAGACATAAACCTAAACCTAAATAAAATAAACTAAAATAAAACCTACTACAATAAAACTTAAAATAAATAAACTACATTAAAATAAATATAAAACCTAAATAAATAAAAATAAAATAAACTAAATTAAATAAATATAAACAAAAATATACTAAATAAAACTTATGGTTTTACTTAATTAAAATAAAAAATAAAAAATCAAAATTAAACTGAAACCCTAAACAAACCTAAACTAAACCCTGACCCTAAACCCTAAAAAAACCCAAAACCCAAACCTAAACCTAAAACCCTACCCAAAACTAAACCATAAACCCTAAAACCTCTAAACCATAAACCACAAACCTCAAACCTAAACCTGACCCTAAACCTAACACTAAACATACAATTAAATAAAAACCTACCGGTATGCTCCTCTGGCAATTTTGCATTCCCCTGATTGGATTCGTTCCGGGTGGTGGCGCTTCTCTTCTTCTCTTTGGCCTTATCGGGCTCCCAGGTATGTGATCCTTGGATTAGAGCAATGGTGGAGGCTCTCTCTGTGAATCTGGCGTCACCTCTCGGCGCCTGAACTCTCGACTCTATGGGATTTCTGGATTGATTGCACTATATTGTTAAATCATTCAAAGATGCTTTATCGGTAAGATCTCTAGCTTCGAAGCCTTGGTTAATCTCATTTTGATATCTTATCGTGGATTGTGTGTGTCTTGGTCGGGATGTTGAGAAACTTGTTAAGCCCTTGAGTTAGCTTTGGTGGGTAAATTCTCCCTTAGACGTCCGACTCTTGATAATATTCACTCTTTCTTTCATAGTTTAAAATTATCGGGTACTTTCTCTATTGGGCTGATCGATCCCCGTCACATTCTTATTCAACTCTCAAATGATTTAGATTACTCACGAGTTTTATTAGTTCTTATCATAATTGTCAAATGATATTGAAATGGTCTCCCCTCTTTGATGTCAAGAGGAATCTCCCATTGTCCCTCTTTGGCTTGCTTTTCCTAACATGCGAATACATTATGTCACTCATCAAGTTTTGTTCTTTGTTGGCGGGTAGGCCTCTCCAAATAGACCAAAAAGCGCCACTAGATCTAGGCCACATTATTCTCATTGAGATAGACATCAAAAAAATATCCCAAAGAGGTTTGGATTGGCTCCAAAAAATTTGGATATAGTCAAAAGTCAATTCAAAATTTTCTGTCTTTTGCACTCTTGCAAGATTCACAGACACGATCACTCAAATGCTTTGTGCTTCATCCTAATCTCAGAAAAATTTACCACAGAATATGAATACCATTAATGGGCTGGAAAACCTACTCTAGCATATGTGCCTAAAAATACTCAAAAGAACCTCTCCTCCCTACACCTCCTATTTGTCTAGTGGAAAACACTCGACCTTGGTACTAGCCATTGAGGGGTGTGATACCAATGCAATTTACCTAACCTCACTTTTGTAAATAATTTTGATAGTTCTTTGCTTCATTTAAATCCTACTGAAAATATGAATGGTAGCCTTATATTGGACACCCAATTAAACAATTTGAATGGGAATCATATAATTGGACCAAAACATTGATGACCCTATGGCTTCGAACATATTGAGAAAGATATTTGTATATTACGAATGGTGCGAACTTCCCCATCTATTTCCCTTGAGTGATAATCAATTGAACCCAATTTCTCACACTCTATCCATATGGAAGAAGGTGAAATCCCTCTTCTAAAACATTGATAGATTCTTCTACTATTGGAAAAAATCAATCACTTTCTAATGGAGATAATTTGGATTAGATAGACCCTTTCAAATTGTTAAACAAAAAACCCTACAAAGCAAAATTTTCTAATAATAACCTCACTAGAACCACTCTCTTCTTTCACCCCACACAAGTAATGTGTCATCATTTCTCTCCTCTTTCCTTTCTTTTTTCCTTTTCCTTTTTTGTCCCCTTATGATTAATTTTCTTATTTGGAATATCAGGGTTGTGGGTCTCTTCATCCATGTGTTAGGAGTCTTTCGTGTTCATAATATCAAGTTACTTGTTCTTATTGAACCTTTCATTAATTCTTCTAAGATTGCTTTTGTCTAGATCCCTTGGTTTTCATAATTTCTTCTTCAATCTTAATAATAAAATTTGGTGCTTTTGGCACAACTCCATCACCATTTCCATCATTGATGATCTTGACCAATTGGTTAATGTCAAAATCTCCTTAGGTGACTTCTTTTGGCTCTTTTATCTATGCTTCTTGTAAATTTGGTAGGAACATCCTTTGGAATCACTTACGCGCTTCCTCTAACCTTCCCGGTTGGTTGGAGGTGATTTCAATACTATCATAGCTAGTTGAAAGAAGGGGAGGATGTTCTCTAACCTTCATTCCATGGAACTTCTCAAATATGATCCTTGATTGCAATCACGACATTGGTTTCTTGGGTCTACCTGACTCTAGACTTTGGCAGCGTCTAGATAGGACCCTCTTTAATTCTCTTTGGATCAATCGTGGCCTACTACCACTGTTGAGCATTTGAGCAGAACTTTGTCTGACCATGCTCCTCTTTTGATTTCCTTCAAAAATCCCCACCCTACTCCCTCTCCTTTAGATTTCAAAATATGTGGACCCAACATAGTGACTTCATCAATGTCGCTCTCACTAATTGGATGGCCCTATTTATTTTCAGGATAATTGTTAAAGGTATGACTCGTCTTTTTCTCAAAGACTTAAACAAAATCTCAATTGGTGGAACAAACACATTTTTAAAACCTTTTCACAAATCTTAAAGCTATGGAACAAGAGGTTTGTTCTCTTGAAGAGGCTCTCTGATCCCGACTTGAGAGTTGAACATTGCCAAGAATAACTTGGTTAATTATCAAAACATGGAAGAAACCTATTGGCGTCAAAAGCATAAACAAACATATTCGATGGTGGCAGAAACACCGGTATTTTCATGCCATTTGTAATAAATGGAAAGCCTTAAACTCGATTAAGAAAATTAAGAACTCTAATGGTGAATGGATAATCGATAATAATGATATTAAGGATTTTACATCATTTCCAAACTTTATTAAATTCTAATCCGTTCTTTGGGAACTTTATCAAACACCCATCTTATCCCTCTATGATTAATAATGAGGATAATCATTTACTCACTATGTGTCCCAGAAGGAGATTAGTAATACTCTTAAGAACATGAACCTTTCATTTTTACGGCTATTTCTTTCGCATTGTTGGCCATTTATTAAACGACTTAGTTGATCTTTGTTATTGATTTCTTTGATGGCAATCCTATTCCAAATACTTTTCAAGCACTTCTATTGTCCTTATTTCCAAAACTAATAATCGAATCTTGGGGGGCAATTTTAGACCGATTAGTCTTTGCACCTTTTTCAAAACTCATTGCTAAATTAATAAATAATAGGCTTAGCCCTTTGCTTCCTAAAATCATCTCCCCAAACCAAAGCTGGTTTTGTTAAACCTAGAGCAATATCGGATAATATTCTTCTTGCTCAAATGGTTCATGACATTGATGTCCCTTCTAGAGGAGGCAACATCTTATTCAAACTGGACATTGCTAAAGCCTTTGACAATCTCTCATGGGATTTTCTCTTTCAAATCTTGAATTTGTTTGGTTTTTCTGATAGTTTTATTTGGATTATAAAAAGGTGTATCACGAATGTCTGGTTTTTGGTTATCATGAATGGTGAGTCCATAGGTTTCTTTCCTTCTAGCCATGGTTTGAGGCAAGGTGACCCACTATCACCTTCTCTTTTTTATCATCGCTATTGAATACCGTCAAGGAACCTTAATGATCTTTTGCTAATAATCTAATATGTCTTTTAAAACTCATGGAGGTTTCCTATTTCTCATCTTAGCTGCAGATGATTTCATTATCTTCGCAGCGGCTCCCTTCAACATGTTAAAACCATTAAGAACCTTCTAAATGATTTTGGTAAAGTTAGTGGTCTTTTCTTAATGAAGGAAAATGCTTTATTCCTTCATCTAAGATTCCTCTAATAGACTTAACCAAATATCGAATTACTAATTTTAAGCAAAATCAACTCCTCTTAATTACCTTGGGGCTCGCTTTTAAAGGCCAAAAGATCACACCTTTTGATGATCTAATTCAAAAATTTCTAACAAAATCTCAACTTGGGAATTTCATTTACTCTCTTTGGGTGGTAGGCTTGATCAAGAGCACTCTAAATTCCATGCCTATATACCTTCTTCAAACCATTGTGCCTACCAACTCTACCATCAATAGAATTGAGCATCTCTTAAACAAATTTTTCGGGGAACCAATACCTCCTCTAAAAGAATGCAGGTCATCTTGGTCTAAAGTTGTGGTACTCTTGAAGGGAGGATGTAAATCCATCAAAGAAGTTATCAATGCCTTCTCCTACAAACTTTGGTGGAATTTTAGGAGCAAAAATAGTCTTTGGAATTTCATGACTTCTAAATATTGCCGGGTAAACATCCTCTCATTTGTCCCTTTAAATGGGGTGATTCTCACATGTGGAGAAGACTTTGTTATTCAAATGGGATGCGATCCTTAATTTTTTGGGGCATAAACTCAGCAATTCCTTCTTTTGGCAAGACAATGGGTGGTTGTGGATCCATTGATGACTTACTACACTCACTCCACTTCCTATTAGAGTTAATTCATTCGCAAAACCACAAGTGGAACACTAGTAAGATTCGATTCTATTCCTTCCACTTTCTTAAATATGATTACTAATATTCCTATCACTCCTAACAATCATGATCAGATTATCTTTACCTATCTCATAATGGGGATTTCAACCTTAAAAATGTGTGGCTTCACACTAAAGGCACTCAGGATTCTTCTATTTTGTTCTCCAAAATTTGGAATAACAATATCCTCTTCTTACTCTATTCTAACTTCATGCATCCTAAAAAACTTTATTCTGCTGACTCTTTGTTGTGGCGTAAAGGGTTTTATTTACCCTCTAAATGTCAATGTTGTTCTCATATTGAGAATGTTAACCATGTTTTTGTTAATGGGGCTATTGCCTCTAAAATTTGGATTTGGTATGACGATCTATTCAACACTATTAATTTTAATTATTCTTTTACTTTATATCAACTTCTTGAAGTTTACTTTGACAATGCAATTAAAGGTCATATTAAAATCATAATCGCCATTACTCTTATCTGGTTCATATGGATGGACCAAATGAAGCTAAACATCGTGGATTCGTATGAATCACATGAGGATTATTGCTAGAACTAAAACAAAATTTGTGACTTATTTTAAAGCCAATTTAATTCATCACAAACATTTTAAAGGTCAGAATCAGAATAATAATGGCCTCAACCTTCCGCACTTACTATCGAAATGATAGAATGGTTTTTTGGAAAACCTCTTGATCATATTATTAAAATTAATACCGATGGCTCTGTCTCATAATGGCTGGGTTGTGGAGGCAGGGATTCTAAGGGTATAGTCCTATGTGCATTTGCTTATCCCCTTATTTCCACCATCCCTTATATGAGCTTATGGCACCCACAAAGCTCTAGAAATTTGTCTTCAAAATGGTCGGCTCAATATTTGGATAGAGGTGGATGCTCTTCTACATTGATCTTTTGACTTCTACCAATATGAGCAACGCTTTGTACTACCTCCTCAAGCAAACTAGGGCTCTTCTCTCTCAACTAATTTTACCATCACTCATACTCATGTAACGCCAGGTTGATTACCTTGCAAACGGTGCTAGATTAAGATCATCTTCTTTGATCAATTTACATTACCCAAATACTTGCCGTTAACTTGGACAATTATGGGCTTCCTTACCTCAATCTAATTCTCCTCGCCTCCCTTTTTTGGTTTTCTGTTTTCCTTGTGTTCTTTATGGATACTCCTCATAGATATCATTGTCGTCTTGTGCTATTTGCCATGACTTCGCCTTTACCCCTTCTCCTTTAGTTGGAAGAATTCTATTTTTGGCATTTACAATATTATGGGGGATGTTGAACTATATGCACATCAATATCTTGAATTGGAACCCGTTGAGCCTTGTGTTACCGCACTGGTTTTATAACGCAATCCCACTTGGGACTTTAATTTCATTGATACATTCATTTCTAAACCTAAGAGAATTAACCATTGTCGAGGAAGTTATCTATTTTGATGGGCTTAGATTTTAGTACTAACTTTAACCGCTTTTTTCTCTCGACAATATGGTTGGAGCATACTACCTATGTTGCTTCTAGGCAACGGATTAGTGTGCATTATGCTAGTTGCAGTTTTTATTTTGATGATTATAGTATTTCTTTATGATGCTTACATTCCTTATTCCTTGGGACTCTTTCCTCCTTAAAGGCCTAATTCATAAAGGTTTCAACACTTATGTCAAAGGATTTTGGTTGGGGTTTCAGACTTCTGGATGCCTATCCTTGCTTATATAATGCCTAACCTCAGCATGCTTTCCTGCAAGGGAAGAAATTGTAATACCCTTGTCGCTTTTAATGGTTATTTTGGTCTGAAATCCTTGTACTGGAATGGATTGGGCTTAATTACTTTTTGGGTTTTGGAGGTTTGCTACCATGGTTGTTTGTTGATTTGTTTGTTGATTTGGTTTTAATCTCTTTGGTTCTCAGGATTTTTTCCGCCGCTTCTCCCGCTTTTCCGCTATTTTTTTTTTCCATCTTGCTGCTACTATCTTAGCAAGTTTTGGTTTTGGACCTTCATTATCTTAAAATTCTGCTTGGTATCCCAGATGGATTTGTTGGCTCTTTTGGTTCTTACTGTTTACCCTCTTTCTCTATTTCATTTTCTACTTTTGTTGTTAACATTTGGGTTGATGTTGGACTTATTACAATTTTTTTTTGAGGAGATCATGAAAATCAAGACCATTCTACTCTTTGCTTATATGTAACCAATGGTCTATCCTATATGCCTACCACATGATATCAATATTTAATGTTAATGTGACAAAGCAACTCTTGTTTGCTCTTAGAATGCTATTGAGCACCTATGTTGTAATTTTCTTTATGGTTATTTGTGTTTGGGATATCCCACCTATTTTGCGAAATGGAAGTGTGTTATTTTTTCTCAATACTATCTTGTTCGGTGCTTCCCATGCTCATGTTTGAGTTTTCAAGGGATTATTGTGAGATTGTGGCAGCTTACTCTATAAAATTGTCCATGCCGCTATTTTCTATCGATTTAACACGGATGTTGTTGCTTTTTTATTGTTGTTCTATCCTATGCTATGATTGAACATGTACAACTTGAAGCATTGTTATGCTTGGAATTAATCAATGATTTTATATATAATTATCAAACACCTGGTTATTATTATTTGCGTAATTGTTATGGTTAATAAGCATCACATCGCCATTTCTAATGTCACTCATATTTATGGTGGAGAGCCATTCATTATCTATCCTTTCCTTTATCATATATGTTTATGGAATCTTCCTTGTTGGTTTTAACTGCCTTGTTGGTTGGCACGGATCATACCTTTTTTTGATTATTTTGAAAGTCTCTATCAAGTTTCATTGCTTGGTAGATTTTGCTTTGAACCACCTTACTTTATTTTATGCCTATCATTGGAATTCATTGATCTACCTTTTTCGCTACTATTTATTTCATCCTTTTCTCAAAAACTTGTATCTATTGTTTGATTAATGATGAGTGGCATCATGGAAAGCTAACTTTTCTATTTTGGTGCCTCTTGTCTTGGAGATTTGCCTTTTGTTTTACCTTGTCACCTTTCTTTCTTTGTTGGTGTTTCTATTACTAAAGTCGCTTGACATCACTCATGGTGAGGGTTTTTGGTGATTTCCTTGCCTACTTTCTAGATAACTTTAATTTTTTATTTATTTGTTTATCTATTATTGCCATGTCTATTCTGATTGAGGAGTTTTATGGTGGATTTTAATGTTGAGACTCATTTCAATTCACTTGTTGATTTTTATTATGGAGGGTTCCAATGTTGTATTAGTTTATGTGGTTTCTCGATTGTTCAATTTATCTCCTATTTTTATCTCATCACATGTTACCTCCTTCTATGGTAACTTATGAGCATATTCTCAAGAATGGTATTATGGCCTTTAGTCCTTTATCTTGATGTTGTTGCCTTTCGCCTTGTTCTCTATTGATTGATCTGATTATCCAATAGGCCCCGAATCGCTATTGAGTACCGCTTAACTATTTTTTTTTGGGTGCTTATTGGTGATCATTCCCCTGTTGGTTATGCTATCTTCCTTTACTATTGCTTTCCGTGACATTAATAAATTATCTTGTTTTCTCACTAAAAGATTCATTTACATATCATGTGATTGGATGGTGTTAAGTATGTTTCTATTATTATTTAACCTGTTAAACTTCCTCTAATTTTCTTGGAGGATTATATGTTTAACACTTTCTTGAATATGACTATTCATGAGATCAAAGATGGCTCACTCACTTATGTTTATGTATTCTCATGTCAAGATGACTTATTGATGATATTTTTCTTGAATGAGACTCTTATCCTTCGCCTCTAGAATTACCTATATATTTTAGATATGATTTGCTTAGGTTTGCATGTATTAAAGCTCACAAGAATATCAACAACTCCTTCCTTAAGTTTGTAATGATGGGATGATCTCACTCCCTATTGGTCTTAGTGCTCATGATGTAACCCTTCTAAGTTTGGATGCTCATAAAACCCAAAAGAATGTGATTGAGCCTTCTATCACCCCTTAACATACTCATTATGTTATTTTCCTCTAACTTTTGTCCAGATTACCTTACTATAATCTTCCTCTTAATATAACTGCGTGATTTTCTCTCTCCTTCTATGTTTGCTATAAAAGCACTCTTACAACCATCGAGCATTGGCCTAACCTTCATTTAGCCTATTATGTTAATCATCTTGTATCTTTTGATTGTTTTAATGTTTTCCTCTTGATGTATGATATTTACTCTTAGGTAAAAATTTTGAGTTTATCCCCTGACCTTGTAACCTGTGGCAATAAAATACCCCTATCATGGGGTTTCCTAAAAAAAAAAAACCTAAATTAAATAAAACCTAAAAATAAAAATAAAAAATTCTAAACCTACATAAAAAAATAAATAAAATAAATAAAAATCTTAACCTAAACATAAACCTAAACATAAAAAACAAAATAAAATAAAAAATAAAACTAAACTAAATAAAATAAGTATAATTAAACTATAAAAATAAAATAAACCTAAAAATAAAAAACTTAAATAAAATAAAAGAAAAACATAAAATAAAAATAAAATAAACCTAAAATAAAATAAATTAAAAACTAAATAAACCCAAACCTAAAATTAAACATAAAAAAAAAACTAAAATAAATAAAAAATAAACCTAAACCTAACTAAAAAAAACCAAAAAACCTAAAATAAAAAAAAACAAAATAAACCTAAACCTAAACTAAAATAAACAAAAATAAAATAAACTTAAACCTAAACATAAACTAAACATAAAAAACAAAATAAAATAAAAAAAATAAAAAAAACTAAACTAAAATAAAATAAAAAATCTAAAAACTAAAAAAATAAATAAACCAAAAATAAAAAAAATAAAACAAAAGTAAACATAAAATAAAAAATAAAATAAACCAAAAAATAAAATAAAATAAAAACTAAATAAAAACCTAAACCTAAAAAAATAAACATAAAAATAAATTAAAATAAAAAAAATAAAACCTAAACATTTAACTAAAAAAAACCTAAACCTAAAATAAAAAAAATAAAATTAATAAACCTAAACTAAAATAAACAAAATAAAATAAACTTAAACCTAAACTAAAATAAACTAAACTAAATAAATAAACCTAAACTAAACCTAAATAAACTAAACCTAAACCATAAACTAAATAAAATAAAATAAACTAAAAATGAACCTAAACCTAAACTATAAACTAAAACCTAAAACCTAAACCAAAAAAATAAAATAAAAACCTAAACCTAAATATAAAAATAAAAAAATAAAACCTAAACTTAAAAAATAAAATAAAAATAAGCATAAACCTAAACTTAAGCCTAAAAAATAAACTAAAATAAAAAACCTAAACTAAAATAAATTAACCTAAAATAAATAAACTAAATTAATTAAAAATTAAAAATAAACTTAAGTAAAAAAATATAAAATAAACTAAAATAAATAAAAAATAAACTAAATTAACTTAAACCTCCTGATTTACTTAATTTAAAAAAAAAAGCTTAAACCCTAATCCCTTAATCTTAAACCATAAAACCCTAAACCATAAAATCTAAACCTAAACCCTAAATGCTAAACCTAAACTTAAACCCTAAACCCTAAAACCTAAACCCTAAACCCTAAACCCTAAAAAAAAACCCTAAACCCTAAACCCTAAACTAAAATCCTAAACCCTAAACCTAAAATAAATAAACCTAAACCCAAACCTAAACCCTAAACTAACCCTAAACCAATAAACCTAATATAACATCACCATCAACTAATTCTAAACCTAATGGTTATCCTATAGGTGTTTGGATAGGTGGTCATGGTGGTTATAAAGCAAAACATAAATATGAGATACTAAGGTGCTTCAAGAGAAATAAGAATCGACACTAAAATAACTAAATGTCTTTCTCTAGGTTTTGATAAATATGGGTGCTCATATCTATGTCATCACTTATCTAAAACTACTTGGTTGATGAAATCAAAAAAGAAGAAATATTGAATCTAAATTTTTCCTCTATTAAAAATAACTAAATCATAAACCCTAAACTAAAATAAACCCTAATATAATAAAACCTAAACCTAAACCCTAAAAAAACCCTAAACCTTAAACCTAAAAAAAAACCCTAAACCCTAAACCTAAAATAAAACCCTAAACCTTAAACACTAAACCTAAACCCTAAACCCTAAACTAAACCATAAACCTAAACCCTAAACCATAAAAAAATAAACCCTAAACCCTAAAATCTAAACCCTAAACCATAAACCCTAAATCCTAAACCTAAATCCTAAACCCTAAACCTATACCCTAAACTAACCTAAACACTAAATAATAAAGATCTAGAGTAGATAATGAATCCTAACATAGTTATGGTAGCTAAAGAAAATGTCTCAAGAAATTTTTTCCTTGACTATTAGAGATTTGAATACCCTAAACCCTAACCCTAAATCATATTATAATATCATATATTATAGTATAATGTTGCATCATATATTTGATCATGTAGAAATGTATTTTTGGATGTTATATGATGTTTTGAAATGTTTTAGTATATTATGGTATTTTTCCTTATAGTATATATTAATATAAATCATAAAATATTGATTTAATAAATCAGATGCTAAAATTTATTAAATTTGAAGTATGAATTAGGTTGTAAACCAAAGGTGTAATGTCACTTGTAGTCTAAAAAAGTAAGATTTTATGTTCAAATATTATATGTTTTACACATTTTAATATCTTTTAGTATTTTACAATCATGCAAAGCCTATATAGCATTATTTATAAAAAATGTTGATTTATACTTTAAATTGATTGAATTTGGATAAATTCATAAAAATGACATCTAATATATTATTCAATTTAAAATATGTAAGTAATACTAAAATATAAAGCTTTTATTGTTTATAATTATGATCTTTATCTTAAGAAATCCCTTATGATGTGATATATAATATAATATAATATGTTATAATGTGTTATAATATATGATGACATAACACATAAAGATCATGCATTATAGCATACTATTGTGTATTACAACTTGTTGTTTAGAATTTTCATTTTGTTATAGTATGATGTAGTAGAGTTTGTTGGTATAATTCATAAAAATATTTGATTTATAGGTGAGATGATAATTTGGCAAAATTTAAGGTAAGCTTTAAACATCATTTGTGCTATGGTGTGTCATTTAATCAAAAGAATGGAATTTTGCATCCAAAATAAATTTTCATTTTTCAACCAAATTTATAGTTTTGCTTAAAGTAATTCATTTAAGGTGTAATGTAAGATAAATAAGGTTGAGATAGGAGAATTTGGCCAAATTCATGGCACACACCAAGAAGCAACACCAAAATTATGCTATTTTGTACCATTTCTGACAGAAAAAAATAACAATTTTACTTCCAAAATGAACATTATTCATATTTTGAAAAAATTTTGGTATTTGTTTATTTTAAGTGATTCTAATGAGGTGTAATGTTAGATAATATATTATATTATAGAAACTTATAATATAACATCATATATTATAATATAATATAGTGTCTTAATTCACACTTTAATATGTTTAGCATGTTATTGTATAGTTAGTTTGAGCTTAAACCATCACAAATCATAAAATGCGATTACAATGTTAAGATGATGTAATTTGAATGAATACATATTAAACTTTAAAAGTATTAAAGGTGTGCATAAGAGAAGAAATAAGATTTGATAGAATTTATGTCAAACATGGAGGGAGATCTCTTATCACACATGCATTGGAAATGACATAGGGTGTCTGGCATAAGAAGCAAATCTATTGGGGATTTTATTTGATTTGATTTGTGGAAAGAAGTTCTATGGGATAAGAATCTATAATCAAAGGATAATTGACTTTAATTTATTTCATTTTAATTGATGTGGAGGCATATCTACTAGATATGTGCTCAAGTCCCTAGGGACGGGTATGAACCTTCCACAAAGGTGCTAACTGTTGGGATGGGATTGAGTTTGATTTCATTAATTTGTTTAGAGATATCCGCTAGGGATAAGACTTTAGTTAGATTTCAATTTAGACTTACCAGGGAGTCTTTAATATGGCTCCACTAGGGAAGTTGGTTTTGAATTTGAATTTTCTTGACTTGATATTTGATTTGTGGTTCCACTAGAAAGAGTGATTTAACTCCACTAGGGAAAATTAGAATAGTTTAATTTAATTTGAGTTAATGTATGGACCATGGTGATGGACCCATCAGAGCTCTATACTACTAAATATTTACAACCAAAGGATAATCTTCCAATGGGGTAAAGCTAGCCAACCTAGGTTGCCTTCATCAAACTGTGAAGAAGGCATAAGCGCACCTACATCTTCCAAATAGGAACAAAGGGTGACTGTTATGGACAACAAATCAAACCTAACCTTGGGAGACTAAAGAATGCCGCTAGGGACTTATGTGAACTCAAAAGTAGTGATTAATTTTATCTTAATTTCATGTGATTTGATATGGTTTATTGGAATTTGATTTCAAATTGAGGGCATATCCTAGATGAGCTCAAAATTTGATAGATTTAATTTATGGACCATGTTGGTGCGATAACCCAAGAAGGGCTATATCAAACTTATCCTATCTCGATTTACAAATCAAAAGGGATAACAAATCGTATAAAGCCCAAACTAGACCTTAAAATATGCTAAATAAGGCATAATACTTACATCGGGTGACTTATTGGTAGCACAATAAATCAAACCCGACTTAGGGGTGACTACTGAGTGAATTCTACTAGGGACTTATATCAACTCAAGAGTGGTGAAGCAATTCCTATAGGAAATTTTGCTGACACTACCATAACGATAAGATACTTTCTTGGGAAAAGGTACCACTAGGGGTGTCCTCCTAATCCACAAGTAAATATATATTTTGTTTATATAATTTTGTGGACCCTGTTGGTGTGCAAGGGACCACAATGAAAAGGGCTTATGTCAACTTTGACCTATCTCAAATTTACTGGACCTAGAGAGAATCAGCACATCCACTGAATAGAATCTCCAACCATAGGGGTGGTTACTAGGAAAGGGGAACTATTCAAATTGATAGTAGCCTAGGTAGTGTCTAAATGGGATCGCAAAGCACGTGATCCAAATATTGTACCCACAAGGGAGGTGCTACTAGGGGCATTATCTTGAGCCCTGGAAAAGAAAGCCTATAGGTATAAGGTGGGCAACTTAAAGAGAAAGGTAATAGACTTAAATCTGCTATGAGGAGTGTATCTTGAGGTGTGGGAACCAACCAACCTAAGGTGTATCTATCAGCATGAGTGGTGTATCCATCAGCATAGTGAGAACCAAGAAACCTAGAGTGCCCGTTGGTGTGCAATGATCAACCTCAGAATAAAGTGGGTAAGCGTACAACTTTCATCGAGATAGTCTATCATTAGTGGGACAAATACTATCTGACCTTGAGTGACTACTTAGTGGGAGCCCCAAGGGAGTTCTGCACCCAGACTTGAAGTAATCAGGAGGAAAAAGATCTGCTAGGGGACTTATCCTAAACCTTAAATATACTCGACCCAGTTAGTGTAGAAAGGCTAATCCAAGAAGAAAGTGTAGCAGACTCACATCCTCTTAAATGAAGCCAACATGAGGTAGCTTACCATCCACGCACTAAGGCCTACCAAACTAACAAGGTGCTCATTGGTGTGAGATGGCCAAGTAAGGAAGGAAAGCATAGTAGACTTACATCTTCCAAAGCAAGAAGGACACTAGGGTGACACACTAGCAGGGTTGCATGTCAGCCCGACCTAGAGCAGCTATAGAGTGAGTGCTACTAGGGACGTTATATTAACTCAGAGTAGCCTAAGACAAAAGATATGTGTTTGTTTTCTATGTTTGTGTGTAGTTTGTGTTCGTGTTGTGTCGATGAAGGATAGGATGCCTTTCAAGTTTTTTACACCTACCCTAAACACATCATGGCAGATTCGTAAACAATAATACTTTCAACATGGAAGAGATTGAATTCAAAATGGAATTTTCATTGATGATAATTATTTTTAAACATGATTTATAATATTCTTTTAAGTAGAGCCCATTTATTAGAAGTATTGGGTACTCTCCCTTATGATTAATAAGCTAATAAGGTCCTCCTTGGTAGGCCTTCTCTATGGCAAAAGGGCCTTCCTAAGTGGTTTCAAACTTGCCTCCCATCTTACATCTCGTAATAATCAATCTCCTTAGAGCTAAAATAACCTCTCCTACATGAAAAGGTCTAAGATAGACCAACTTATTATGAGCTTGAATCATTTTAGCTTTGTACAAATCAAGGTTTTGGCATTCTTGCAGGCGTCTTTCCTCTAAATCTTTGAGCTCTTCTAACCGTAACTTGGCATTCTGCTTTGTTGTGATCTGGCTACCCACAACTATCTTTAGTGATGGGAGTTAAACTTTTAATGGTAGAACAACTTTAGACCCATACATTAATGAGAAAGGAGTAGAATGAGTTGGAGTTCTATATGTAGTGCGGTTGGCCCATAAGGCTTCAACAAACTGTTCATGCAACTATCACTTGTTATTGTCGAGTGGCTTCTTTAGTATTTGGATAGTAGTTTTGTTGAAGACTTCTACTAAGCTATTTGCCCTCTGGTAGTTGATGGTAGAATATCTCCAATCTATGCTGCATCTCCAGAAAAAGTGGTTGATCTCAGTTCTCTTGAATAAAATACAATTATCATATATAATTCTTCGAGGCACTTCTAACTAATATACGATATGGTTCCTAAAAACTAGAGCACATGTTGAGCTGTGACCTTCTAAGAAGAATCGCCTTTGCCTAGATGGAAAAGTAGTTAGTAGTAGCTAAGATGAACCGATGACCCTTGGAAGAAGGAGGATTAATCAGACCCACTATATCCCCAACACTGAATGGACATGAGGGTAATGTAGATGTAGAATATTGGGTGGTGTAGGACCACATGTATTTGACATTGGTGGCCTCTAGCCATATCCATGTAATATTTGATCATCAAAGGTTAGTAGTATCCTAGTCTCTTAATCTTGGCTTTCATCTTCAGACCAAATTAGTTGGCTCCACATTATCCTGAGTGTACTTCAGTTATGATCTTATGGGCTTCATGATTGTCTAAACAATGTAACCACATATGATCGAAAGACCGTCGATATAAGACACCATCCACAAAAGTTTAGGAAACTGTTCTCTGCTTCATCTGATGGACTTGGGACTTCTGTTGAGCTAGTTTGCCTTTATTTAGGTAATCTATGAATGGTGTGGGACAACAAACCCCAGGAAACTCCCTGAAGCCACTCCTAATGCACACTTCAGGGGATTCATTTTGAGGTTAAATTGTCTTAACTATTCGAAAATTACTCTCAAGTCAAAGAGATAGTCTTCTTTTTCTATACTTTTTATCACGAGATCATCGTCATAGCACTCAACTTGATGATGAATGAGTTCATCGAATATTTGAGTTTAAAATAAAATAAAAACCTAACCTTAAACCTAACCTAAAACTAAAAATAAAATAAAATAATCTAATAAAAATAAACTAAAATAAAATAAATAAAAATAAAAACTAAACTAAAAAGTAAAATAAACCTAAGAATAAAAACTTAAATAAAATAAAAAATTAAACGAAAATAAAATAAAATAAACCTAAAATAAACCTAAAATAAAAACCAAATAAAAACTTAAACCTGATAAAATAAACTTAAAAATAAAACATAAAAATAAATAAAAAATTATACCTTAACCCTAAACTATAAAAAACATAAACCTAAAATAAAAATAAAATAAACAAAATAAAATAAACTTAAACCTAAACTAAAATAAATTAAACTAAAATAAATAAAACCTAAACCTAAACCAAAACTAAATAACATAAAATAAACTAAAAATAAATTTAAATCAAAATTTAAAAATAAAACCTAAAAATAAACCTAAAACCTAAACTTACAAAAATAAAATAAAAACCTAAACCTAAACCTAAAAATAAAAATTAAAACTTAAACCTAAAAAATAAAATAAAAAGAAAACTCAATTAAAAAATAAACCTAAACCTAAATCTAAACCTAAAAAATTAACTAAAATGAAAAACCTAAACTAAAATAAACAACTAAACTAAATAAAAATAAAAAATAAACCTAAAAAAATAAATAATAAAGTAAATAAACCAAATAAAACTAAACATAGCTATTTACTTAATTAAAAAAATGCTAAACCCTAAATCCTAAATCCTAAACCCTAAACCTACAACCTTAAACCCTAAGCCCTGAATCCTAAACCCTAAAAAACCCTAGACCCTAAACTAAAGAAACCTAAATTTAACGATTTGCTTTATTTTAAAAAAAAAACCTAAACCATAAATCCTAAACCCTAAACCCTAAACCATAAACCCTAAACCCTAAACTGCGAACCCTAAACCCTAAACCCTAAAAGCATAAACCCTAAAACCTAAACCCTAAACCCTAAACCCTAAACCCTAAACCCTAAACCCTAAACCCTAACCCTAAATCATAAACACTAAACCCAAACCCTAAACCCTAAACCCTACACCCCAAACCTTAAACCTAATCCTAAAGTAACTAAATAAATTAAAAATAAACCAAATAAACCTAAACCTAAACCTAAACCCTAACAATGGGCAAAACTTTGACGGTAGGAACATCAACATCAACTAGGCTTAGTCTAGCTCTAGCAGTGGAGGCGAAGGGGGAGGCAGTAATTAACGTAGTGGTGGTGGGGGTTCTAGAGGTGCTTATGGATATAGAGGTGGTGGTCGGAGCAATGGTACATGTGGTGGGAGAAGCATAGGTTACAGGTGGTGAGAGAGATATCAGGGATATGATGTTAGATCTCGCTACTCAAGAGGCCAGAGTGTTTCTAATGGGAACTAGAGAAATTGAAGAATGGATGATTCGATCTGCTGCTTATGAAATTGTATATTTAGAGTAGAGACGGTTCTAGTAATCTAGGGTTTTCAATTTGTCTATACATGCTCATTTTTTATCTATGTCATCACGGTGTCTTAGAAACTTGGTGTGTTACTTGGTTAATGAAATCAAAAGAAGAAATGTTGAATATGAATTTATTCTTGTTAAAAAAAAAACCTAAACCCATAAAACTTAAACCCTAAACCTAAACCATAAACCCTAAAACACTAAACCCTAAACCTAAACTAAAACCTAAACTTAAACCTTAAACCCTAAAACCCAAACCCTAAAACCTAAACCCTATAACCTAAACCTTAAACCCTAAACCTTAAACTGCCTAAACCCCAAACCCTAAACCTAAACCCTAAACCCTAAACCCTAAACCCTAAAAAAGCTAAAAAAACCTAAACCTAAACTATATAAAACCTAAAATAAAATAAAACCTAAACAAAATAAAATAAAATAATTAAATAAAATAAAAACCTAAACTAAAACCTAAACCTAAACCAAAACTTAAAAATAAAATAAAATAAAAAATAAAAAATAAACTAAAATAAAATAAGGAAAACCTAAACTGAAGTAAAAAAATAAAAAACCTAAATAAAATAAACCTTAAATAAAATAAAATAAAAACTAAATAAAATACCAAACCAAAAAAATAAACCTAAAAATAAAATAAAAAATAACTAAATAATAAAACCTAAATCCCAAACTAAAGAAAAACCTAAACCTAAACCTAAACTAAAATAAACTAAATAAAATATCAAAAACCTAAACCCTAAATAAAATAAAATAAACTAAAAATAAACCTAAACCTAAACTAAAAAATAATACCTAAAATAAAAACCTATAACCTAAGCCTAAAAAAATAAAATAAAAACATAAACCTAGACCTAAATATAAAAAATAAAAACTAAAAAAATAAAACCTAAAAATAAACCTAAAATAAAAACCTAAAATCTAAACCCTAAACACTAAACCTTTAAAAGCTAAAAACCTAAAACTAAGCTAAATAAAACTTAAAAATAAAATAAATAAAAATGTTAAAAAAATTAAATTACAAATAAAATAAAATAAAAAATATAAATTAAAACCTAAACCTAAACCTAAAAGAAAATAAAAAATAAAATAAAAAATGAAACTAAAATAAAATAAATAAAACCTAACTAAACTAAAAATATAAAACCTAAATAAAATAAAACTAAACCTAAGATAAAATAAATTAACCTAAATAAAATAAAATAAAAACTAAATAAAACCTAAACCTAAAAAAAATAAACTAAAAAATAAAACTAAACCCTAAAAAAAAAATAACCTAAACCTAAAATAAAAATAAAATAAACCTAAACCTAAACTAAGATAAACTAAACTAAAATAAATAAACCTAAACCTAAACCTAAAATAAACTAAACCTAAACATAAACTAAATAAAATAAAATAACTAAAATAAAACCTAAACCTAAACTAAAAAAAATACCTAAAATAAAAAAATAAAAATAAACCTAAACCTAAAAAAATAAAAAAACTAAAATAAATAAACTAAAATAAATAAACTAAACTATAAAAAATATAAATAAACCAATAAAAAATAAAAAATAAAATAAACTAAAATAAATAATAAATAAACTAAATAAACCTTAACATACTAGTTTACTTAATTTAAAAAAATAAAAATAAAAAATAAAAAAAAAAAAAAAAAACCCTAAACCCTAAACCTAAAACCCTAAACTTTAAACCCTAAACCTTAACCCTCCTCCCCGCTTCTCTCATCTAAGGATTTTGAATCCTCATGTGGCACACTGACAGGATTTTTGTGGGTTTAGCTTCAATTTCAGATTTCAAAGGCTAAACAACATCCGACTTTGATGTTTTATCATTGACCATGGCTATGGTGAGTTTGATTCATTGGGCTCCACCAAGATATGGATGTTTCATCTGGCATCCGACATTTTGGGATTTCTACCTAATGCTACATCTTCTAAAATTTTAAGGAAGCTCCTAAGATTTATCCCCTATTGATTGTTAATCATTTTGACATCTTTAGAGGTTTCAACCATAATGTGCTCTAATGTGGATGTTGAAAAGTTGACAAAACCCTTGAATTTTATCTTGTTGTAAGTCGTAATTTGGATAAGATTCACTTTTTTTTTCCATAATCTCAAGCTAATGTGCCTTCTCAATTGGTCTTATTGACCATCATATCCCGATTAAACTTTCTAATGACCGATAATTCATGTGTTTTATCGCATCATTCTTATTTCATATTAAATTCTCAAAAGTGTTTGTAGAAGTGGTCACCCTTTTGACATTAAGGAGAATCTCCTATTATCTGTGGTTATCTCTTCCTAATATGTGTAGTCATTTTGTTACCTATCATGTGCTTTTGCTATGGGGCTTTATTTTGTTGGTAAACTCGACCAAAACTCAATATCACCCTTCCATGGCTTGATCATCATGGAATTAGACATAACTAAAAAATACCCTAAGGAAGTTTTGATTACTCTAAAAAATTACATATTTGCAAAGGTTGAATTGGAGAACCTTTCAATTTTTTTGTTCCCACTATAAAATACACAAATTCAAAAATTTTTTATTCTCCATCCAACTTAAAAAAATGAATTCCTCCTAAGGAAAATGTTGTCTCACCCATAAGTTGATTCTACTTATGTTTAAATCCCTTAGATAAGATGGTATGAAGATATTGAGGTTGATTCCTTGATATGGTTAATCTTATGTTTTGTTTCTAATGTTGGTAGGATTTGATCGATATTCAAAATGGGAAGGATGTTTTACCTTATTTCTTCTTTGAATTTGAATATTTCTAATGTAGACAATAAATTCCTAAGTTATTATAAAATGATTCTATTTCCTTTGATTATATTCAAATCTATGCTATTTGATTGATGAAAATAAAGCTTTTAATGAGGACTAAAATGATGTTGAGCATGCTAAAAACATTTTTGATCCAGATTTTACTACTTGTGCTTTAAATGGCTCTAAATCATCCCCATCTCTCATTTCTAATCATGATATTCATGTTAATCCTACTTTAAAACTAAATATGATTTAAAGAAGGTAAACTCTCCAAACACTTGAGATTTCTCCTAAATCTATGACCAATGTTACTAAATCTTATGATGACTCTAAAAAGAAAATGGCTTCCAAACTTTTCATGCTAAAAAAAAAAAAATGTTAAAATTTTCCTCCCAAATTATCCAAAACAATTGATCTACCACTAACTCTCACTCCTCTAATTAACCTTTTAACCTTTTTTATTTTCTTGGTTAATTTCATTGTTTAAAGTTAGAGGGATAGTACCCTTTCTATTCATAATTAAAATAAAAAATCTTTTGTATTCATAATATTTCTTTCTTATTGTTCTTAGCTAATAAAATTAACCATGTTGCTATGACGATTTCAATAAATTTTTTTCTAATGTTAGTAATAAGATTTGGTGTTTTGGAATAATTTTGTTGAGGTCTCTATTGATGTTCATCAAGTTGTCAATGCTCAAATTATGGTGATTATTGTGTTTTGTCTTTTTTATTCATCTTATTATAGATCTAAATCTTCTTAGATAATTTAAGGAATTTTGCCCTCTATCAATAGACCTTGGTTTGTTGGTGGTGATTTCAACATCATTTTAATCTCTTATGAATGAAGTGGTGGTTGCTCTCTTAATATTCATTCCATGAAAGATTTATCCAATATGATCCTTGATTGTAATTTGATTGATATTGGCTTTAAGAGCACTAATTATACTTGGCAAAACTAGAATTTGGCAAAGGTTGGACTATTCTTTTTAATACTCATTGATTACAATGGCCCATTATTCTATTGATCAATTAAAACCTTGTCGATCATGCACCTCTTATGGTTTCTATTAAAGAAAATTCTAGAATAAAACCCCACCTTTTAGATTTCAAAACATGTGGATTCAAAGATATTGATTTTTTAATGTACTAATAATAAAGCTCCTTTAAATCAATACATGGGGATGAATACACTTTGGTTTAAACTTAAAAGACCTAAACAAAATTTATGGTGGAACAAGCATTATTTTAAAACCTTTTGCTAATATTTAAGATATGAAAAAATTTGGGATCTTGAAGTCTAAATGTCATCCTTCTAAGATTAAGACTTGACCAAGTGAAAGATAAATTTGTTAACTTCCAAAATATGGAAGTGAATGCCAAAATGCTAGTAAACATATTATTGATGGTGACAGAATACTATGTATTTTCATGCTTTGGTTAATAAAAGATAACATTAAATAATATTCAAAACATTAAAAATGATAATGGAGATTAGATTATGGAGAATAATGATATTAAGGAATCACTTATTAATTACTTTGGAAATATGCTTAATAAGAATTGCTCTTATGAAACTATCTATCAATCATAGTGGATTCCTTCTATTATTACTAATGATGATAATGATTTGCTTAATATTGTGCCTAATGAAGATGAAATTTTCAAAGTTCTAAATAGCATGAACATAGATTTTGTTGCCTTTTCAATTCAAAAAATATTCACTTCCTAGTATTCCAATAATAAATCAATCAAATCCTACATATCACTAATTTTAAACATCAACACTTACCACTTAAGAACTTGATGCTCCACTCTTAAAGGCCCAAAATATTCCCATCTCTTTGACTTAATTCAAAAATTTCATAAAATTTTGTTTGGGAATTCCATTTACTTTCTTTGGTGGTAGACTCGCTATTCTTAAAAGCACTCTTAACTCAATGCCTCTTTATTTGATTCAAACTATTATCCCACTAATGTTACACTTATCATAATTGATTTTGTTTAACAAATTTTTTTTCTATAATTCCAACAAAAGAATGCATTGGACATCTTGGCATAAATGTTGTGGTCCTTTGGGAGAAGATGCTCTTGAAAAGCCTATTCATGAAGCTATCATTGCCTTCTCTCTCATAAGCTCGTGGAATTTTAGAAAGAATGATGACTTTGGGCTATTTTATGATGGAAAATATTGCAAGCACCCCTTAACTTTATAAAGTTGGTGACTGTCCAATTTGGAAAAGGCTTTGCTCCATTAAATGAGTTGTGAAATCATTAATATCTTGGGGTATTCAATGGGGTTCTTCATTTTTTTTGTTAAGACAATTAGATTGGCAATGGCTCTATTGGCACTCTTTGATCTACCCATTATAGCTATCAAAGTTAATTTTTTAGCTTAATAACAATTGGAATGAAAGTAAACTTGAGAATTATATCCTATATCTATTTTGAGAAATTTAGAAATATCCATTCTTTTTAAGAAACACCAAATTCTTTTAAGCTTTCTTATAATGGTGACTTTGTTCTAAAGAGGTTTGGAATTTTATGAGATAAACAAAATCTAATGTTTTTATTAAACTTTGGAACAATATCATTCCATTTCTTATTGATTTTAGCTTGGAGGATTTAATAACTTTATTCCTATGGACACTTTTCTTTGGACTAAAGGGTTTTACTTACCTTCAAAGTGCTATTGTTTCTTCATATTGAAAATGTAAATCATGTTTTTTCAATGGTGCTTTGTTTCTAAATTATGGTTTCAATATGATGATTTATTTAATACCAACTATTTTAGGTTCTCTTTTCTTTTAACAACTTCTTGAAGTCTGCTTCAAAATATGAAAGGTCATAAAAGTTTTAATTGCTATTACCCTTATGTTCATATTGATAGAAATGATGCTAAATATTATGCTACACCTATGAACCATAAGGTTTTGATAGAACTAAAGAAAAATTATTCTTTTAATCAATCTTATTAGTAATATTCATTTTAGAGGTTATAAATTTGTGGCTAAAAAATTAGGTATCATTATGCAGTTTCTCTTATAAAAGTTCTATGATTATTCATTGGTTCAATTAAAGACAATTTCATTGTGAACAATGGTTCTGCTTTCTTCTAATAAATATTTGGTATCCTTAGGATTCTAAAGCTACTTTCATTTGTGCTTTGCCTATCCTCTCAAAGCCTATTCTATTTTCAGCTTAAGACTTAATAAATCTATTGAAATTTGTTAATAGAGGTTTCCTCAACATCTAGATTGAAGTTGATGCTCTCTTTGCTTTTGACATGCTTAATTCCAATAAAATTGATCAGTTATTTTATCTTCTTAATCATATAAATATTCTTTCTCAAGTTCATTTTAAAATTTCCCACATCTTATGAAGGTAATGCTTATCATTACTTAAACTTGTGCCAACTTAACTAAGTTCACTTTATTTGACAAACCAATTTTGTCTAAACTATTAAGGTTTGGAATCAATAAATTGATTGCATTATCTCATTATAAATTTTAGCTTGGTTTTGATGATCTTTCTTTTGGTTGATTGTTAAGCCCTCTTTGGTGATGGTATCAACTTATTTTCTCTTCCTCATTTATGTTTTGATTTACTTTTGATTGGCTTGGTTTTTGCTATCTGGTTATTGTAAGTGTGCTATTGTTTTGGTTTAGCTTGGTTTATCTATCTATGGGTGACCATAATTTTTTCTATTTTTTTTATATCCTCTTCTCAATATTGTATTTTATTTTTTTTGGGTATTTTGTCGCTTATTAATTATGATTGGATCAAATGGTGGTTATTCTTTGTTACCTATATTTTTTGCCTTTTTATTTATATGCTTGATTTTCATGGTGGAGGTTATGTTATTATTTTCTATTTTTTGACTAGGTTCATGGTTGGTTTTTTATTTTTTGTTATGTTTATTTTGGTTATTGTATTAGCTTCCTTATAACTTTATTTGGGTATTATTCTGATAATAGTTGATCTATTTGTGGTCTATTGCTGGTGGCTTTGGCATTATTGTTTTTGTTTATTGGTTTGAGTCTATCTTATGCTTACCTTTTTCTTCGCTATTATTCTACTTACCTAGATTTTCTTTTGCCTTGGTTGGGTTTTGGTGGTCTATTTATTTTATCTGGTGATTTGGCTTGATGATTATTATTGGTCTTTAAATTGACTTGGGTTTTCTCGCTATTGTAATTGGCTAGATTATGTTGTGGTTATTAAATATTTGGTTATTGGTGTTATTTTGGCCAATTTTTGCTCCTTTGGTGATACATGAATCATGTTCTTTTGACTATATTTTTAGTTTCCTTTTTTCTTTATTTTTTCTCTTTAAATATTTTTGTGAACTTATCCACTTTTGCAATTAGCCTAGTTGTTTTACTAGCTCTTTTTTCATTTTATTGGTGGAGGATATGAGCACTTGTTTTTTCTTTTTTTTTGCTCTTGTTTGTCTCTAGTTTTTGTTACCTATCATGATTTTGCTCCTTTTGATTTTATTATTCTTTTTGGTGGTGGCTTTAGGTGCTTACAATATTGTTTTATCCTATGGTGGTTGATTATCTTCTGGGCTTGGTTGTTCTAATGGCTTGGTGGTTGGCTTTTTTTTGTTTTATTATTTGGAAGATTTTGTAACCTTAACCTTACTAGATGAAAGACTTTGAATGATGGACTACATGAGGTAAGCTGGCTAAGATGGGCTTGATGTTTCCCACTCTTTCTTCATTTGGTTGGTTGTGCTATTTGTAATTTTAAACCTTCTCTTTTTGATGCTATATATGTTTGCTTGAATGATTTCGATTGAGCCTTTTCTTTTTACTTTACTTCTTTGTTGCTCTTACTTTTATGCTTCTTAATTGTACTCATCCTTTCAAAAGTATTGTGATTTCTTTTATAGTTGGGAGAGTCTTGTAGGTGGATGTTCTTTTATCGATGGACCAAATGAAGTTTGTTTCTCACATGGATTTTCTAATGATTTTGTTTTTTCTTTTCTTTCTATCCTTCATTATAAATGGTTTATCTCTTAGATTATTGTACCTCTTTGAGCAAAGCATGAGATTTTTTTAAAGACATTGCACTTTTTCTTTGTGGCAATAAAATTTAATTTCTAATTTACATTATAATCTAAATTTAGTTATCTATAAACCCTAAATTTTTCTATCCTTTTCCTAAACCTTCTATTCCTTTAAACCCTAAACTTAAACCTCCTAAACCTTTTTCTAAACTCATTTTTCCTAAACTAAACCTAAACCTAAACCTAAACCTATTTAAACCTAAAATTTTCTAAACTAACATAAAATTTGTTTTCAAGAATGCCTAAATTCTAAATGTTTCTTTAAACCTTTTCTAAACCTAAACCTTATCTCATTAAATTAAAACTTCTTAAACTGAAACCTAAACCTAAAATTAAAATAAACCTAAACTTAAACTAAAATAAACTAAACTGTAAAACTTAAACCTAAAATAAATGTTAAACCCTAAACTAAATGTTAAAATTGAAATAAACCTAAACCTAAACTTAAAACCTAAACCGCCCTAAAACTACTATTCTCCTATTTAAACTTTATCAACCTATCCCTTAAATATAAAATAAACTTTTTAAACTATTTTTTGTTTTTGGTTTCTTATTTTAAACCTTAAATCTTAATTACATATAAACTCAAATCCCTAAAACTAACTCTAAACTCAACACTAAACCTACAACCCTAAACCTAAACCCTTATAAATTGCTATAAACCCTAAACCCTAATTATCCTAATAACCCTAAACTAAATGTCTAAAACCTACACTAAACCCAAACTATTAAACTATAAACTAAACTTCCCTTTGCCTAAACTAAACCCTAAACCCTAAATCTACTATCTTAAATGTAACCCTAAACAAATAAATGTGCTCTCAACCCTGATAAACACTATCTAAACCCTAAATCATAAACCTAACCATAAACACTGACCATCCCTAAAACCTTACCCTGTAAATCCTAAACCCTCCCCCTGCTAAAGTAAATTCCTCTTTTCCCTAAACTTTTTGCTTCCTCTTTGTTTCTTTTGGCTTTCTAAACCTTTAAACCTGAATTGTAAATTTTCTAAAGTTTTCTTCACTAAACCTTGATAAACCTTTTGCTATCTTCCCAAACCCTAAACTTTTTTAAACCTTAAACTAAACTAACATAAACTAAACTAAAATAAATAAGACCTTACCTATCCTAAACCTAAAGCTTCCATGCACCTTGTTAAAACCTAAACCTAAACTTTAAAATTTCTCTAAAATGTGTTCATAAACTAATATTAAACATAAACCCCAACCTTTTTCTATATGTAAAATTCCTACTAAACTAAAAATAAAATAAACCTAAAAGTAAATATAAATCTTAAAATCTAGATAAAACCCAAACCTTAAACCTAAAAATAAATTAAACCTAAACCCTAAACTCCTAAACCTAAAATGATAAAATAAACGACCTAAACTAAAATAAATAAAACCTAAACCTGTAAACTAATCCTAAACCCTAAACAAAACAAAATAAAATAAACTATAAACCTAAACCTAAACTAAAAAATGAAATCCTAAACCTAAATTACTAAACCTAAACCTAAAGAATAAAACCAAAAATAAACCTAAAATAAAATACTAAAACCTAAACCTAAATAAAACAAAAATAAAACTAAATTAAATAATAAACCTAAACCTAAACCTAAACCTAAAAAAAACTAAAATAAATAAACATAAAATTAAATAACTAAACTAAATTAAAACAAAAAAAACATAAATAAAAATAAAAAAATAAAGTAAACTAAAATAAATAAAAGTAAACTAAATAAACCTAAACCTTAAATCCTAAACCCTAAACCCTAAACCATAAACCCCAAACCCTAAACCTAAATTTAAAGTAACTAAAAAAATTAAAAAGATAAACCTAAACCTAAACCTAAACCTAAAATAAAATAAAAAAAATAAACCAATAAAATAAACTAAAAAAATAAAACCTAAAAAAAAAAATTATATAAAAATAATAAAAACTAAACCTAACTAAAATAAATACTAAAATAAACTAAAATAAAAAATAAAACCTAAAAAAATAAAATAAAATAATAAATAAACCTAAACTAAAAAAATAAACCTAAACCTAAAATAATACATCCTAAATAAAAAAATAAACTAAAATAATAAACTAAACTAAACCTAAACCTAAACTAAAAAAATAAATTAAACTAAATAAAATAAATAAACCTAAATTAAATAAAAATAAAATAAAATACTAAACCTAAACCCTAAACTAAAACTAAACTAAACCTAAAATAATTAAAATAAACCTAAACCTAAAAACTAATAAATAAAACCTAAACCTAAACCTAAACTAAAAAAACCTAATAAAATAAAATAAAAATACTAAACTAAATCATAAACCTAATAAAACTAAACCTAAATAAACTAAAATAAATAATAAAATAAAAAAAATAAAAAAATAAATAACTAAAAAATAAAATAAATAAAAACCTAAACTAAATAAAATAAAAAAATAAATAAAATAAAACCTAAACTAAAACCTAAACCTAAACCTAAAATAAAATAAAATAAAAATTAAAAAAAACTAACTAAAATAAATAAAACTTAAACTAAACTAAATAAAATAAAATAAACCTAAAATAAAATGTAAATATAATAAAAACTAAAATAAAATAAAAAATAAAATAAAAACTAAATAAAAAACCTAAACCTAAATAAACCAAAATAAAACCTAAAATAACTAAAAAATAAACTAAACCCTAAACTAAAAATAAAATAAACAAAATAAAATAAACCTAAAACTAAACTAAATAAACTAAACTAAAATAAATAAACCTAAAATAACCTAAAATAAAACCCTAAACCCTAAAACCTAAACCCTAAAAAAAAACTAAAACCTAAACCAAAACAAAAAATAAAAAAATAAAAAAAATAAAATAAATATAAAAACTAAACCAAAATAAAATAAAAATAAATAAAATAAAAAATAAACCTAAACCTAAACTAAACCTAACCTAAAAAAATAAAATAAATAAAAAAATAAAATAAACTAAAATAAAATAAATAAAACCTAAAACTAAACTAAAAAAATAAAATAAACCTAAAAGAAACTAAACATAAATAAAATAAAATAAAATAAAATAAATAAAACCTAAACCTAAAAAAAATAAATAAAATAAATAAAAAAATAAACCTAAACCCTAAACTAAAAAAAAAACCTAAAAAACTAAAATAAATAAAACCTAAACTAAAATAAACTAAACTAAACTAAAAAAACAAAATAAAATAAACTAAAAATAAACCTAAACCTAAACTAAAAAATAAACCAAAAATAAACCTAAAAAATTAAAACCTAAACCTAAACCTAAAAAAAAAAATAAAAAAAAAATAAACTAAAAAAATAAAATAAACTAAACCTAAACCTAAAAAAAAATAAAACAAAAAAAACTAAATTAAATAATAAACCTAAAAAAAAAAAAAATAAAATAAAATAAAATTAAATAACTAAAAATAAAACAAAAAAAATATAAATAAAATAAAATAATAAATAAACTAAAATAAATAAAATAAACTAAAATAAACCTAAAACTAAAAATAAACCTAAACCTAAAATAAATAAAATAAAAAACCTAAACCTAAAAAATAAAACTAAAAAATTAAAAAATAAACCTAAACCTAAACCTAAACTAAAATAAAAAAAAAAATAAAACCAAAAAAAAAAATAACCTAAACCTAAAAAAAAAAAAAAATAAATAAAATAAATAAAAACCTACTAAAATAAAAAATAAAAAATAATAAAATAAAAAAAAAATAAAAATAAACAAAATAAAACTAAAATAAAACTAAAATAAACAAAAAAAAAAAAAAATAACTAAATAAAAAAAAATAATATAAAACTAAAAAAAAAAATAAAAAATAAAAATAAACTAAAAAATATAAAATAAACTAAACCTAAACCTAAAACCCTAATAAATCCTAAACCCTAAACCCTAAAAATAAACCCAAAAATAAACCTAACTAAAACCAAAAAAAAAAAAAAAACCTAAACCCTAAAACCTAAAAACTTAAACATAAACTAAAAAAACCTAAAATAAAATAAATAAATAAACCTAAACCAAAATAATAAAATAAAACATAAATAAAAAATAAAACTAATAAAAACCTAAACTAAACCTAAGTAAAAATAAAATAAAAAATAAAAACAAAAACTAAAATAAAATAAATAAAAACCTAACCTAAACTCAAAAATAAAAAACCTAAATAAAAAAAACTAAACCTAAATAAAAATAAAATAAAGCTAAAATAAAAATAAATTAATTAAATAAAAACCTAATCCTAAAAAATTAACCTAAAAGAAAATAAAACATCAACCCTAAACCTAAAATTAAAATAAAATAAACTAAAATAAACTAATCTAAATCCTAAAACCCAAACCAAACCCTAAACCCTAAAACCTAAAACCTAAAACATAAACTAAATAAAACCTAAAATAAAATAAATAAATAAACCTAAACCAAAAATAAAATAAAAAACATAAAATAAAATAAAACCTAATCTAAAACCTAAACTAAACCTAAAAAAGAAAATAAAATAAAAATAAATAAACTAAAATAAAATAAATAAAACCTAAACTAAACTAAAAAATAAAAAACCTAAATAAAATAAAAACTAAACCTAAATAAAAATAAAATAAAGCTAAAATAAAAAAATAAATTAAATAGAAACCTAATCCTAAAAAATTAACCTAAAAAAAATAAAACATAAACCCTAAACTTATAATTAAAATAAAATAAACATAAACTAAAATAAACTAATCTAAAATAAATAAAACCTAAACCTAAACCTAAAATAAACTAAACCTAAATGTAAACCTAAACTTAATTAAAATAAATTAAAAATAAACCTAAACCTAAACTAAAAAATAAAACTAAAAATAAACCTAAAACCTAAACCTAAAAAAATAAAATAAAAACTTAAACTTAAACCTAAATATAAAAAATAAAACCTAAACATGAAAAATAAAATAAAAATAAAACTACACTAAAAAAATAAACCTAAACCTAAACCTAAAAAATAAACTAAAATAAAAGCCTAAACTAAAATAAATAAACTAAACTAAAAAAATTAAAATATACCTAAATAAAATAAAAAATATAATAAATTAAAATAAATAAAAAATAAACTAAATAAACCTATAACTATACTTAAATAAATAAATAAAAAACAAACTTATCCTTAAACCCTAAAGTCTAAACCCTGAACCCTAAACCTTAAACCTTAAACCTAAAATAATAAACTCTAAACCTTAAACCCTAAATCCTAAACCCTAAAACCTACAACCTACAACCTACAACCTACAACCCTAAACCCTAAACCCTAAACCCTAAAAAACCTAAAAACTTAAACATAAACTAAATAGAACCTAAAAATAAAATAAATAAAAAATTCTAAACATAAATAAAATAAAATAAAATAGAAACCTAAACTAAAACCTACACTTAAACCAAAACCTAAACCTAAACCCAAACCAAAATGTAAAAATAAAATAAAATAAAAAAATAAAAACTAAACTAAAATAAAATAAATAAAAACTTAAACTAAACTAAAAATAAAAAAACCTAAAAAATAAAAATCCTAAATAAAATAAAAAACTAAACATAAAATAAAAATAAAATAAACCTAAAATAAAATAAAATAAAAACTAAATAAAAAACCTAAACCAAAAAAAAAAAATAAACCTAAAAAATTTAAACCAAAAAATAAAAAAATAAACCTAAACCCTAAACTAAAAAAAATGTAAACCTAAAAAAAGAAAATAAATTAAACCTAAAACTAAACCTAAACCCTAAACTTAATAAAATAAAATAAACTAAAAAAACCTAAACCTAAACTAAAAAATAAAACCTAAAAATAAACCTAAAATAAAACCTAAAAGCTAATCCTAAAAAAATAAAATAAAAACCTAAACCTAAACCTAAACCATAAAAAAAATAAACTAAAAAATAAACCTAAATTTAAACCTAAAAAAGAAAGTAAAATAAAAAGAACATAAATTAAAATAAATAACTTAACTAAATAAAAATAAATAAACCTAAATAAACATAAAATATAATTAAATAAACTAAATAAAATAAATAAGCTGAATAAACCTACCTTCGAATTTACTTAATTGAAAAAAATAAAAAACATGAAAAATCAAAGAAAAAAAATTTAAAAAAAAACCCAAACTCTAAACCCTAAACCCTAAAACTAACCATAAGCCCTAAACCCTGAACCCGATACCCAAAACCCTAAGTTCTAAAAACATAAAAACCTAAACCTAAACTAAATAAAACCTGAAAATAAAATAAATTGGAAAACTTAAACCTAAATAAAATAAAATAAATAAAATAAAATAAGCATAAACTAGAACCTAAACGTGAAAATAAAAAAAATAAAAAAACTAAACTAAAATAATATAAATAAAACCCCAACTTAAACTAAAAAATAAAATAAACCTAAAAATAAAAAACCTAAATAAAATAAAAACTAAATAAAATAAAAATAAAATAAACCTAAAATAAAATAAAATAAAAACTAAATAAAAACCTAAACCTAAAAACTAAACATAAAAATAAATAAAAAATAAAACCTAAACCCTAAACTAAAAAATAACTTAAACCTAAAATAAACAAAATAAACTAAACCTAAACCTAAACTAAAATAAACTAAACTAAAATAAAAAATTTAAACCTAAACCTAAAATAAACTAAACCTAAACCCTAAACTAAATAAAATAAAATAAACTAAAAATAAAACTAAACCTAAACTAAAAAATAAAACCTAAAATAAACCTAAAATAAAAACCTAAAACCTAAACAAAAAAATAAAATGAAAACCTAAACCTAAACCTAAAATTAAAAAATAAAACCTAAACCTAAAAAATAAAATAAAAATAAAACTAAAAAAAATATAAACATAAACCTAAACCTAAACCTAACAAATAAACTAAAATTAAAAAATTTTCAAAAATAAATAAACCTAAAATAAATAAAAATAAAAAATCAGCCAAAATAAAAATAAATAAAATAAACTAAACTAAAATAAATAAAAAGTAAACTGAATAAACTAAATAAACCTAAATCTATTGATTTAATTAATTTCTTTTAAAAAAACCCCTAAACCCTAAAACCTAAACAATAAACCCTAGATCCTAAACCCTAAAACCTAAACCCTAAATCCTAAAACTAACCATAAACCTACAACCCAAAAACTACAAGCTTAAACCCTAAACCCTAAACTCTAAAACCTAACCCTAAACTGTAAAACCACAAACCTTAAAACCCTAAACCCTAATTCTAAACCCTAAAAGCATAAAAACCCTAAAACCTAACCCCAAAACCACAAAATCTAAAACTACCTAAAGTAATAAAATAAATTAAAAATAAACCTAAACCCTAAAACCTAATAAACCTAAACCTAAGAATGGGTAATTAAGAACATCACTATTAACCATCCTAGGTATGGTGGTGGAGGCAAGGTAAAGTGGTGGTGGTGGATCCGAGGTGCTGGATATGGAGGTGGAAAGCAAGGGTGGATGGAGAGAGAACGATAGGTTACAACCATGGTGGTGGAGGGAGAGATGGGGATATGATGGTGATCCAACTCAAGAGGCCATGGTGGTTCTGGGAACCGAGAAATAAGAATGACCATCTGCTTATGGAATTGTGTCTTTATAGAGACGTTCTAGTTATCGCTTTTGATTTGCTACATGCTCATTTTTTATTTATGTCATAGGTGTCTTAGAAAACTTGAGTGTTACTTGGTTGATGAAATCAAAAGAAGAAATATTGAATTTGAATTTGTTCATTATTAAGAAAACAAAACCCTAAACCCTAAACTAAAACCATAACCCTGACAAAACCTAAACCCAAAACCCTAAAACCCTAAACCTAAAACCCTAAACCCTAAAACCCTAAACCATAAACCTAAACCCTAAACCTAAACCTAAACAAACCTAAACCCTAAACTAAACTACAAACCCTAACTAAACCCTAAACCCTAAAAAAAAAAGCTAAAACCTAAACTAAACTAAACAAAACCTAAAAATAAAATAAATAAATAAACCTAAACCAAAAAAAATAAAAAATAATAACCTAAATTAAAACCTAAGGCTAAACCTAAACATAAACCTAAAAAGAAAATAAAAAATAAATAAAACTAAACTAAAATAAAATAAATAAAACCTAAACTAAACTAAAAATAAAACCTAAATAAAATAAACTAAACCTAAAATAAAATAAAATAATAAATAAAATAAAATAAAAAACCTAAACCTAAAAAAATAAACCTAAAAATAAAGCTTAAAAATAAATAAAAAATAAAACTTAAACCTAAACTTTAAAAAAAAACCTAAACCTAAAATAAAAATAAAATAAATCTAAACTTAAACCTAAACTAAAATAAACTAAACTAAAATAAATAAAACCTAAACCTAAACCTAAACCTAAATAAAATAAATAAATAAACCTAACCCAAACTAAAAAAAAAAACCTAAGAATAAACCAATAATAAAAAACCTAAACCCTAAACCTAAAAATAAAAAATAAAACCTAAACCTAAACATAAAAAAAATAAAACCTAAACATGAAAATAAAATAAAAATAAAACTAAACTAAAAAAAATAAACTAAAAAAATAAAAAAATAATAATAAATGTTAACTAAAATAAATAAAATAAAATAAAAATAAGCCTAAATAAAATAAAAAAATAAACTAAAATAAATAAAAAAATAAACTAAATAAACCTAAACCTATGACTTTACTTAATTTTTTTTTAAAACCCTAACACTAAACCCTAGCCCCTAAATCTTAAAACCCTAAACCATAAACCCTAAACCCTAAAGCCTAAACCCTAAGCCCTAAACACTAAAACCCATAACCCTAAATCGTAAACCATAAAACCCATAACCCACAACCTTAAACCCTATCCCCCAAACCCTAAACCCTAAACCCTAAAAAAAACATAAAAACTAAACCTAAACTAAATAAAACCTAAAAATAAAAAAATAAACCTAAACCTAAATAAAATAAAAAAATAAAATAAATAAAAACCTAAATGAAAACCTAAACCTAAAACTAAACCTAAACCCAAACCTAAATGTAAAAATAACATAAAATAAAAATAATAAACTAAAATAAAAAAAAATAAAACCTAAACTAAACTAAAAATAAATAAACATAAAATAATAAAATAAAATAAAATAAAACTAAACTTAAAATCAAAATAAAATAAACCTAAAATAAAATAAATAAAAAAACTAAATAAAAACCTAAACCTAAAAAATAAACTTAAAAATAAAATAAAATCAATCAAAAATAAAACCTAAACCCTAAACTAAAAAAAAAAGTGACCTAAAATAAAAAAAATAAAATAAACCTAAACCTAAACTAAAATAAACTAAACTAAAATATATAAACCTAAATCTAAACCTAAAATAAACTATACCTAAACCCTAAACTAAATAAAATAAAATAAACTAAAATAAACTAAACCTAAACTAAATAATAAACCTAAAATAAACCTAAAATAAAACCTAAAACCTAAACCTAAAAAATATAATAAAACATAAACCTAAACCTAAAATAAAAAATAAAACCAAAACCTTAAAATAAAATAAAATAAAACTAAACTAAAAAAAATAAGAATAAACCTAAACCTAAACTAAACCTAAAAAATAAACTAAAATAAAAAACCCAAATTAAAATAAATAAACATAAAATAAATAAACTAAACTAAATAAAATAAAAAATAAACCTAAATAAAAAAATGAAATAAACTAAAATAAATAAAAAAAATGAAATAAACTAAATAAACTAAACCTACCTATTTAATTAAAAAAAAAAACCTAAACCCTAAAACTAAACCTAAATAAAATGTAAACCCTAAACTAACCCTAAATCTTAAACCTAAACCCAAAACCCTAAACCCTCAAAACCCTAAACCCTAACCCTAAGCCCTAAACTAACCCTAAACCCTAAACTAACAAAAACCCTAAACCCTAAAACCCTCCCAAACCCAATAAAACCCTAATCCCTAAAACCCTAAACCCTAAAATAAACCCTAAACTTAAACTAAACCCTAAACCCTAAACTTAAACTTAAAGTAATTAAATAAATTAATAAATAAACCTAAACCCTAAATTTTAATAAACCTAAACCCTAAGAATAGAACTTTGACAGAACATCATCAACCTGCTTAGATCATGGGTGGAGGCAGGTATCAAAGGGTGGTGGGGATCCGATGTGCTGGATTTGGAGGTGGTGGTTGGAGGCGGAGGAGAAATGAGGTTAGGGTGGTGGCAAAGAGAGATCGTGGATATGATGGTGGATCCCACTACTGAGAGGCCGGTGGTTCTGATGGGAACCAGAGAAACTTAAGAAAACCTATCCATCAACTACTTATGAAACTATGTCTTTATAAGAGAGATGGTTCTAGTTATCAGCTTTTGATTTGCTCTATGCTTCATTTTTATCAATGTCAGGTTTAAAAACTTGTGTGTTACTTGGTTGATGAAATCAAAAGAAGAAATGTTGAATATGAATCTATTCACTATTAAAAACATATCAAAAATCCTAAACCCTAAACTAAAACCTGAATCATTGACCTAAAGCCTAAACCCTAAAACTTAAAAACCTTAAACCCTGAACCCTAAAAGCTAAACCCTAAACCCTAAACCCTAAACCCTAAACCCAAAACCTTAAATTGTAAACTTTAAACCTCAAAACCTAAACCCTAAGCCCTAAACCCTCAACTAAACCTAAACCCTAAACCCTAAACCTAAATAAACCTTAAAAGCTAAAACCTAAACCTAAACTAAATAAACCTAAAATAAAATAAATAAATAAACTGAACCTAAAATAAAAAAAATAAAAAAATAAAAAACCTAAACTAAAACCTAAACCTAAACCTAAACTAAACTTAAACCTAAAAAAAAATAAAAAAAAATAAAAACTAAACTAAAATAAAATAAATAAAAACCTAAACTAAACTAAAAAATAAAAAAAAAACCTAAATAAAATATAAACTAAACCTAAAATAAAATAAAATAAGCCTAAAATAAAATAAAATAAATAAAAAACCTAAACCTAAAAAATAAACCTAAAAATAAAACCTAAAAATAAATAAAAAATAAAACTTAAACCCTAAACTAAAAAGAACCTAAACCTAAAATAAAAATAAAATAAACCAAAACTTAAACTAAAACTAAAATAAACTAAACTAAAATAAATAAAACCTAAACCTAAACCTAAAATAAACTAAACCTAAACCTAAACCCTAAATAAAATATAATAAAATAAAATTAAACCTAAAGCTAAATTAAAAAATAAAGCCTAAAAAAATCCTAAAATAAAAACTAAAACATAAACCTAAAAAAATAAAATAAAAACATAAACCAAAACCTAAAAATTTAAAATAAAACCTAAACATAAAGAAAAATAAAAATAAAACTAAATTAAAAAAATAAACTTAAACCTAAACCTAAAAAAAATAAACTAAAATAAAAAAACCTTAACTAAAATAAATAAACTAAAATAAATAAACTAAACTAAATAAAATAAAAAAAATAAGCCTAATAAAATTAAAAAATAAAAATAAAAAAATAAATAAAAAATAAACTAAATAAACCTAAACTATGACTTTACTTAATTTTTTTAAAAACCTAAACTAAACCCTAAACCCTAAAAAACTAACCCTACACCCTAAACCTATAACCCTTAACCCTAAACCCTAAACCATAAAACCCTAAATCCTAAACATTAAACCCTAAAGCCTAAAGCCTAATGCCTAAAGCCTAAAACCCTAAACCCTAAACCCTAAACCCTAAACCCTAAAATCTACAACCTAAAGCCTAAACCTAAACCCAAACCTTAAACCTAAACCATAAACCCTAAAACCTAAAAACTAAACCTAAACTAAATAAACCTAAAAAAATAAAATAAAAAAACCCTAAATAAATAAAATAAAAATCTAAACTAAAACCTAAACCTAAACCTAAACCTAAACTTAAACCTAAACCAAAACCTAAAATGAAAATAAAATAAAATAAAAAAATAAAAATATAACTAAAATAAAATAAAAACCTAAACTAAACTAAAAAATAAAATAAACCTAAAAAACCTAAATAAAATAAAACTAATTGTAAAATAAAAAATAAAATAAACCTAAAATAAAAAATAAAAAAAAACTAAATAAAAAAACCTAAACCTAAAAAAAAAACCTAAACCTAAACTAAAAAAAAGAAACCTAAACCTAAAATAAAAAAAATAAAATAAACCTAAACCTAAACTAAAATAAACTAAAGTAAAATAAATAAAACATTAACCTAAACCCTAAACTAAATAAAATAAAATAAACTAGAAATAAACCTAAAATAAAAACCTAAAACCTAAACCTAAAAAATAAAATAAAAACCTAAACCTAAACCTAAAAATAAAAAAATAAAACCTAAACCTTAAAGATAAAGTAAAAATAAAATTAAACTAAAAAATAAGCATAAACCTAAACCTAAACCTAAAAAATAAACTAAAAGAAAAACCTAAACTAAAATAAATAAACATAAAATAAATAAACTAAACTAAATAAAAAATAAAAAAATAAACTTAAATAAAAACAAAAAATAAAATAAATTAAAATAAATAAAAAATAAACTAAATTAACTTAAACCTATCGGTTTACTTAATTTTAAAAAAACCCTAAGCCCTAAACCCTAAAACCTAAACCCTAAAACCTAAACCCTAAACCCGACCCTAAACCCTAAACTATAAAACCCTAAAACCCTAAACCCTAAAAACCCTAAACCCTAAGCCCTAAAAGCATAAACCATAAAGCCCAAAACCCTAAACCTTAAACCTAAACCCTAAACCCTAACCCTAAACCCTAAACCCTAAACCTAAACCTAAACCTAAAGTAACTATATAAACTAAAAAATAAACCTAAACCATAAAACTAATAAACTTAAACCATAAGAATGGGGTAACCTGACTAGGAACATCACCATCAACCAAGCTCAGTGGCAAGGTGAGAAGGTGGAGGCGTGGTTGGGGTGTTGGTGGATCTGAGGTGGTGGATATGGAGGTGGTGGTCAAGCAATGGTGGTTATGGAGGCAGAGGAGCGATGAGGTTATAGCCATGGTGGTGGGAGAGATCGGGATATGATGGAGGATCCCGCTACTGAGAGTCGGGTGGTTCTGGGGGAACCGAGAAATCAAGAATGGTTGATCCAATCTGATGCTTATGGAATTGTGTCTTTACAGTAGAGACGGTTCTATTTATCTAGGTTTTTTGATTTTCTCTATGTGTGCTCATTTTTTATCTATGTCACTTCTTGTGTCATAGAAAACTTGGGGTGCTACTTGGTTGATGAAAGCAAAAAAGAAGAAATGTTGAATTTGAATTTGTTTTCTATTAAAAAAAACCTTAAACTCTAAACTAAAACTTAAACCCTAAACCTAAACCTAAACCCTAAACCATAAACCCCAAACCCTAAACCCTAAACTAACCCTAAATAGTAAACCCTAAACCCTAAAAAGCTAAAACCCTAAACCTAAACTAAATAAAACCTAAAAATAAAATATATTAAAAACCTAAACTAAAATAAAATAAAAAAATAAAATAAAACCTAAACCTAAACCTAAACCTAAAAAGAAAATAAAATAAAAAATAAAAACTAAACTAAAATAAAATAAATAAGAACCTAAACTAAACTAAAAAAATAAAAAACCTAAAAATAAAAAAAATAAACCTAAAAAAAATAAACCTAAAATAAAATAAAATAAAAACTAAATAAAACCTAAAAATAAATAAAAATAATACCTAAACCCTAAACAAAAAAAACCTAAACCTAAAATAAGAATAAAATAAACCTAAACCTAAACTAAAATAAACTAAACTAAAATAAATAAAACCTAAACCTAAACCTAAAATAAAGTAAACATAAACCTAAACCTAAACTAAATATAATAAAATAAACTAAAAATAAACCTAAACCTAAACTAAAAAATAAAACCTAAAATAAACCTAAAATAAAAACCTAAACCTAAAAAAAAAAAAACCTAAACCTAAACCTAAAATAAAAAAAAAATAAAACCTAAACCTAAATAATAAAATAAAAATAAAACTCAACTAAAAAATAAACTAAACTTAAAAAATAAACTAAAATAAAAAACCCAAACTAAAATAAATAAACCTAAAATAAATAAACTAAACTAAGTAAAAAAAAAAAATAAAAGTAAATAAAAATAAAAAATTCAATAAATTCAAATAAATGAAAAATAAACTAAACAAACCTAAACCTACTTTACTTAATTTTTAAAAAACCCTAAACCTTAAACTTAAACCCTAAACCCTAAACTCTAAACCCTAAACCTAAACCCTAAACCCCTAAACCCTAAACCCTTTGCTATTCATATTGGCTAAGGTTACTCTTGGCTCTATTAGACCTAAAATTACTATTATGATCTAGCTAATAGGTGGCTGTTACTCGATTGGCTTTCATCACTATGGGGGTGTTTTCCTTGCCTTGATGTTTCATCTGGGTAGGGTTTTTTGTTGGCTATTCATACTCATGCTATGGTGGAATACTTAGGTGATGCTTCTATTACAAGGGATTGATGGCATCCCTGTGCCATATTGAATAGTGTTTCCTTTCATTCTAGAGTGTATTTTGCTATTGCTTGGTATGAAGGTATTAAAGATCATATGATTTTCATCCAATGGCGCTACCTTCCCCAAGTATGTAAGCTATGATGGTCGGATGATTTCACTATAATTTGGTAGTAGCACTTGTGATGTAACCCTTCCTTTGAAGTTTGATGCTCATGCCCCCATTCTCACGGATCCTGAGCTTTCCTTCACACACTTCTAAATTTCTCACACTTTTATTTAGTTTTTTAGTTAATTTTGTTTGTCCACTTTACCTGTGCTAATTTCTTCTTCTAGCTATATGCAGGTTCTGTGTTTTTTCCTTATAGGTTCCTTCTATGGATGTGGCAAATGATTCTCTCATCTTCTCAAGCTTTTGCTGAAGGCTGTCCTCTAGCTTTTCTTTTTTTGCTACTTTGTATCTCTTGCTATTTTTCTTTTTTTTTTTTCCTTTTATTTTGGTTGTACTTAGATAGGGATTCACTCTCTAGTCGATTATAGCTCTTTGAGTAGTAGTTCTTGAGTTTATCCCCTCTTAAGGATATTGTAACCCCTTTGTGGCAATAAAATTCCTTACATGGGGTTCTCTAAAAAACCCTAAACCCTAAAACCTACAACTTAAACTTAAACCCCAAACCCTAAACCCTAAACCTAAACCTAAACTAACCCTAAACCCTAAAGCCTAAGAATGGGTAGAACCTTGATGACAGGAACATCAGTGTCTACTAGCTCCCTGGGCCCTAGAAGGAGGCAAGGCGAGGCAGCTATCATAGTGGTGGTGGGGAACTGGAGGTGCCGTGGATATGGAAGGTGATTGTTGGAGCAAGGCGCTATGGAGGTGAGGAGGAGTGAAGGCTACAACGGTGGTGAGGGAGAGATCACATATGATGGCATCCCGCTACTCAAGAGGCGGGAGGTTCATGGGAACGAGAAATTAAAGAATACCAATCGATCTACTACTTATGGAACTGTGTCTTTATAGTAAAGATGGTTCTACTTATCTAGGATTTTTTTTGCTCTATGGGTGATCATTTTTTATCAATGTCATCGCTTATGTCATAGAAAACTTGGGGTGCAACTTGGTTGATGAAATCAAAAAGTAGAAATGTTTAATTTGAAATTGTTCTCTGCTAAAAAAAACCCTTAATCCTTAAACCATAAGCCGTAAACTTTAAATCCAAAACTAAAACTTAAACCCTAAACCTAAAACCTAAACCCTAAACCCTAAACCCTAAACCCTAAACACTAAACCTTAAACCCTAAATAATAAAAACACTAAACCCTAAACACTAAACCCTAAACCCTAAATCTTAAACCCTAAACCCTAAATTAAATAAAACCAAACCCTAAACTAAACCCTAAACTTAAACCCTAAACCCTAAACTAAACCTAAACCCTAAACCCTAAACCCTAAAACCATAAACTTTAAACCTAAAACCTACAACCCTAAACTAAATTCTAAACTCAAACCCTAAACCCTAAACCTAAACTAACCCTAAACCCTAACCTTAAAACCTAAACCTTAAATCTTGAATAAAGATGTCATTAGTAGATCTAAAAAAATGACCTAATCCTAACATACATTATGGTATAGCTAAGAAAATGTCTTCAAGAGACTTTTCCTTGACTATTAGAGATTTGAATACCCAAAACCCTAACCCTAAATCATATTATAATACCATATATTATAGTATAATGTAGCATCATATATTTGAGCATGTAGTGATAGTTTTTGAGGTTATAAGATGTTTTGAAATGTTTTAGTATATTATGGTATTGTGCCCTACAGTCTATATTAATATAAATCATAAAAATATTGATTTAATAAATCTGATGATGAAATTTGTTTTATGTGAAGTGGGAACCAAAAGTAAAGGTATGCCACTTGTAGTCTAAAATGTAAGATTTTATGTTCAAAATAAATATTATATGTTATAGCATAGTATAACATCATATATCATAATATATTGTTCAATACATTTTAAATTCTTTTAGTATTTTACAATCATGCAGTCGAGCTTACACTAATGTTATTTATAAAAATATTGATTTAGACTTTAAAATGGTGGAATTTGGCCAAATTCATAATAGGTAGAGCATGGCATCATAATATATTATTTCAATTTAAAATATGTAAGTGATATGACTAAAATATATAGTTTTGTATTATTTAGGCTAATTTTATGATTTTATCATAAGTAATCCCTTGTGATGTGATATGCAATATAATATAATATAATAGGATGCCATAACATAGTGTAGCATCATGCATTATAGCATACTTTGTGTATTACTACTTGTTTTAGCATATTTTAGTTTGTTATAGTAAGATGTAGTTGAGTTTGTACTGTATAATTTATTAAAATATTGATTTATAGTCGAGATGATGGGATTTGACCAAATTTAAGGTAAGCTTTAGGAAACATCAATGGGGTGTGCTATGGTGTGTCATCTAATCAAAAGAATGGAATTTTTCTTCCAAAATAAATGTTCATTTTTCAACCAAATTTTATAAATTTGTTGCTTAAAGTGATTCATTTTAAGGTGTAATGTAAGATAATATATTATGTGAAAGCTTATTAAAATATAATGTACATAACAATATAACTTCACATATATATGAATGTGGTGGTGTGTTACTAAATGTTATTGTACATTTTAGTATGTTTTACTTTTGTTATAATACATTGGGTCAAAACTCACAAAATGTTAATTTGAAGGTTGAGATGGAAGGATTTGGCCAAATTCACAAAGACACACACTAAGAAGCAACACCAAAATTATGCTATTTTGTACCATTTCTAATAGAAAATTAATAATTTTACATCCAAAATGAACATTATTCATATTTTGAGAAAATTTTGTTATTTGTTCCTTTAAGTGATTCTAATGAAGTGTAATGTTAGGCAATATATTATATTATAGCAAATTATAATATTACATCATATATTATAATATAATATAGTGTGTTAATTCACACTATAATATGTTTAGCATGATATTGTATAGTTAGTTTGAGATTGCACCATCACCAATCATAAAATGTTAATTACAATGTTAAGATGATGTAATTTGAATGAATACATTGTTATGATTTTGGTTGTAGAATTAAAGGTGTGCATAAGAGAAAAATAAGATTTGCTGAGAATTCCATGTCAAGGACATAGAGGGAGATCTACTAGGGGATCAAACATGCATTGGACATGACATGTGAGGGGTCTATATTGAGGGCATAAATAAGGAAAATCTATTGGGGATAAGGTTTGAATTTGATTTGATTATATGATTTGTGGAAAAAGATTTGTTGGGCATAAAAATCTATAATCCAGGGATTAAGATCGAATTGACTTTAATTTGTTTTGTTTTAATTGATGTGGAGGCATATCTGCTAGAGATATGGGCTCGAGTCCGCTGGGGATTGGGTATATGAACCTTCCACTAACAAAAGGTGTTCACGCTATCCACTGGGGATTGGGATTTGAGTTTGATTTCATAGATTTGTTTGGGGATATATACTGGGATAAGAATTTGTTTGGATTTCTTTGATTTGTACTCTACTGGGAGTTGGTTTAAGTTGGCTCCACTAGAGAGGTTGGTTTTGAATTTGATTTATTTTGACTTGTTTATATATGATTTGGGGCTCCATTGGGAAGAAGGGTTTGATTTAACTCCACTGGGAAAATCGATGGGTTTAATTTAACTGAAGTTAATGTATGGACCTATGTGTGATAGACCCAGAGAAGGGCTATATCCTTGACCTCGTTTACAAATTGAAAAGGATAGTCTACAGGCTATGGGGTGAGCTAGACAACCTACGGGGTTGCCTTTTAGTGTGCAATGGCTATGCTAAGAAGAAGGTGTAAAAAACTTACATCTTCCAAAGTGAGGAACAACCGCTGGGGTGACCTATCGGATGCACAACAAATTAAACCTAACCTAGGGAGACTATTGAGTGAATTCCCCTAGGGACTTATGTCAACTCAAAAATATTCAGAAATATTTTTATCTTAATTTCATGTGATTTGATATTTTATGTTTGGTTTAGTTTGATTTCGAATTGAGGGCATATCCGCTGGGATGTGAGCTGATCAAATTTGATAGATTTAATTTATGGACCATGTCTGGGATGGACCCATGAAGAAGGGGCTATATCGACTTATCCTATCTCATTTACAAATCCAAAAGGATAGTCTAGGTATGAAGAGCTAGCCAACCAAGGGGTTGCCTTCTTATGCAACATGTATAGAAGAAGGTGACTTTCATCTTCTAAAGTAGGGAACAACTCTTGGGTGACCTTGGTAGCATAACAAATCAAACTTGACTTACATGTGACGCCGAAAGTGAATGCCGGGGACTTATATCAACTCAAGAGTAGTAAATGATTCTTATAGGGAGTTTTCACCGCCTAAAGATAGGATACCTACTGAGAAAAGGTACCGCTAGGGTGTCCTCCTAATCCACAAGTGAATATATATTTTTATTTATAATGGACCTTATTGGTGCGAGGGACCACACTAAGAAGGGGCTATGTGACCTATCACATTTACTAAACTTAGGAGAATCTGCACATCCATGGGATGGATTCTCCAACCACAGGGTGGTTACTGAAAGGGGAACTGCCCAACTGATAGTAACCCAGTAGTGTCTAAATGGGGTGCAAAGGATGTAATCCAAATATAGTGCCCATGTGGGAGATGCTTATGTTATCTTGAGCCCTAAAAGTAAGCCTATAGTGGCCAACTCAAGGAGAAAGCACTTACATCCGCCATGAGTGGTGTATCCTAAGGTGCAGAACCAACCAACCTAAGGTGTATCCATCAAAGATGAGTGGTGTATCCGACAAAGATAGTGAGAACCAACCAACCTAAGGTGCCGTGTGCAATGATCAATCTAGAAAGAAAGCATGTAGCTTACAACTTTCCAAGAAGAATTGATCATCATGATACTTTATCGCTGTGATGCTATATGACCTAGAGCGACTACTAAGCGTGGAGCCCTGAGGAAGGACTGGACCTAGACTAGAAGTAGTTAGGAGGGAAAGAGCCACTAGGGGACTTATCCTAAACCTCAAATATACTAACCCAATCACGCATAAAGGCTAATCCAAGAAAAAGCATAGACTCACATCCTCTTAAATAAAGACAACATGAGGTAGCTTACCATGCAAAGTAAGGCCTACCAAACTAAAGCTCATGGTGGGCCAAGTAAGAAGGAAAGCATAGCAGACTTACATCCTCCAAAGCAAGAAGTACACTAGGTGACACACTAGCAAGGTAACACATCCCCTACCTAGAAAAGTGAATGCCGAGGCATTATCTCAACTCGAGTAGCCCAGACAAAAGATATGTGTTTATTTTATATGTTTGTGTAGTTTGTGTTTGTGTTGTGTCATGAAGGATAGGATGCCACTCAGGTTCTTTACACCTACCCAAAACACATCATGGTGGATTCACAAATAAGAATACTTTCAACATGGAAGAGATTGAATTTGAAATGGAATTTTCATTGATGATTTATTTTAAAACATGATTTATAATATTTCTAGAGCCCATTGGAAGCATTGGGCTCTCCTTATGATTAATAAGTTATTAAGATCCTCCTTGGTAGGCCTTCTATGGAAAAGGGCCTTCCCAAGTTGGTTCAAACTTACCTCCCATCTTACAATGGGCAACAATCGCCTCCTTAGAACTAAAATAAGCTCTCACTTGAAAAGCTCTAGGATGGACCAACTTTTGTGAGGTTGAATCATTTTAGCTTTCTACAACTCAAGGTTTTGGCATGCCCACAAACGTATCTCCTCCAAACCTTCAAGCTCTTCTAACCACAACTTGGTCTTCTGTATGTGATCTTGCTACCCACGCTATCCTTATGATGGGAGTTGGACTAATGGTAGAATGGTTCAAACACCCATACACCAAGGAGAAAGGAGTAGTTGGAGTTCTATATGTGGTAGAGCCCACAAGGCTTCAACTAATTGCTCATGCCACTATTGCTTGTTGTTATCGAGTGTCATCTTTAGTATTTGGAAGAGAGTTTTGTTGAAGTCTTCACAAGCCATTTTCCCTGTAGTTGGTGGTAGAATATCTCCAATCTATGTCATGTCTCTAGAAAAGTTGTTGATCTCGTGAACAATGTAGTACCATTATTATCGATATAATTCATCGAGGCACTCAACCTATATATGATATGGTTCCTAAAAAATGAGGGCATGTCGAAGTTGTGACCTCTGAGTGAATCATCTTTGCCCATTTGGAAAAGTAATCAAGAATCCTAAGATGAAATGACCCATGGAAGAAGGAGGATCAATCACCCACTATGTCGCATTCCCCAACACCGAATGGCCATGATGCCAATGTAGGATGTAGAATGTTGGATGGTTGGTGTAGGACCACATTGTGTATTTGACATTGGTGGCATCGCAATCATATCCATGCAATCTTTGATCATCAATCCTAGTATCTTTTGATCTTTTTCATCTTCGACAATTGGCTCCACATAATCTGAGTGTACTTGTCATGATCTTATGGGCTTTGTGCTTTTCTAAATACAACCACATATGATTGAAAGACTATCAAGACACCATCGACAAGAGCATGAAAGAGTTCTCGCTTCATCCGATGGGCTTGGGACTTCGAGGTAGTTTTCCTTTATTTAGGTAATCCATGAATGCCTCCAATCTAACTCCTCATCCTTCTTGGCAATGGCAACCTTCCCTTCAAGAGAGTACTTTTGATGAGTTCAATATTAATAAGGATAAGACTTGTCTATTTTGGACCTTTATTGATATGGACTCATCTTAGACATGCCATCTCTTGGAAATCTTGGCTAAAGCATACGCTATGGCATTCTCTCCTCGAGGAATCTTATAAATGGTAACCTCTAAGATTTGGGCCAACAACTCCATGGTGTACTTGTGGTAGTGATGGAGCTTGGGCTTTATAACCTTATAGGAACCAGTGATTTGGTTGATAACTAGATGAGAATCCTTGAAGATATTGATGTTCTGGATGTTTAATGTAATGGCTAACCCATCAACAATGAGCCTCATATTGGGCTTCATTGTTGGTGCAAATGGATGATGATATATGAGAATCTCATCACATCGATGTCCAGAGTTAAGAGAACTATTCCTACCTACCTTTCTTGGAATAGTAGATTGTGGTTCTTCTCCTATTTGAGAAGTCACCATCAAAGTACATCTCCAAGTGGTGAATGCTAGTATCCCTAAGTTCATGATTTGTTCATCGGGAGATCATCACTAAGTAGAGTCAAGAAGTGGGTGTGAGCTAAGAAATCCACTAGCGCTTGTCCTTTCACCGCATAATGTCAAATTATGACCATCATGCCAACCGTCCGATAGCGATCATGTCATGAGATGTAGGATTGATCCTGAGATTAAGTTCACTTTATGAGGAAGCAGTGGTGTAGCTTTTGGGATGCAAAGATTAAAGCTAGAAATGCTTCTCAATGGGTGGATAATTAGCTTCAGGGATTAGATGCTGATAGTAGAGTGCATTTTCCTTCCCTTCATTTGGGGACAACAAAGCACCAAGGGAGTTGTCTAACACAGTGTAAAGTTTGAGTGGCTTGCCGTAGAGGGCTACTAGAACCGACAACATCATCGTAATGCTTGATGTTTGAAGGCATGCTCACACTTGTCATCCCACTTGAAGAACTTGGCATCTTTTGACAAGTGTTGAGAGAATGGCTACATCTTCCGATAGTTGGATATAAAGCATCTTAGATGCCAACCACCCTTGGAATGATCTAGTTGAGTTAAACTTTAAGGGTGGCATTTCTAATATTCTTGATCTTCTCTCAATTTTGATTCTCTGTTGAACAATAAACAAGAAATTTCTGCTACCCAATGCACACTTCGGGGTTCATTTTGAGGTTAAATTGTCTTAACTATTCAAAAAACTACTCAAGTCAAAGAGATGGTCTTCCTTTTCTCTACTTTTGACCATGAGATCATCGACACTCAACTTGATGATGAATGAGTTCAAGATTCGTCATAGCTCCGGTATGTAGCACATTTTTTAAGGAAAAGATCCTTATAAAATAGATTGATCGAGGTTCTAAAAGTAGTGTTTCTTTCATCTTCGGGCCATCTTTATTTGGTTATATCTAGATGAGTCATCCATGAAATAGAAGACTACATGAGATTTGGCAATGTCCACCATCAAGATTAGTACTAGAAATTCATCTTTTGGACATTTCTAAAATTGACGCATATGTTAATTTGGCCATTCTTTTCTTAATTGACAATCACTAACCGTAGGGTATTTTTCTTCCTGATGAAGCCAACATCGATGAATTTCTTCATAAAATGACCTATTGTTCTATGTCTAATCATGCATCTAGGAGCTTGCTTGATAGGTTAGCGATTCTGCTAGTTTATGACCATGTTAGAGCTAATCTAGGCATCTCTTCATAACTCCATGCAAAGTAGTCCTTAAACTCTGCCAATAGCCTAACTAAGTCATTAGTTTCAATTTAATTCAACAAAGAATTGATGTTCCTAAGTTGATTTCCTGAGCTCATCGATGGTTGACTTGATCTCTTTGAACTCTATGCATCTTTGACTTCAAAATCATCTAGATCATCTAAGTTTCTAAGCACTGTCTTCATATGAGTTAATGTGATTTGAAAAGAACCTATCGATTCCAAATGATTGGTGAGGTAGTAATCATCATCATCGATCGGACCCACTCAATCCAATCCTAGTCTTGATTGAGAGCTTTTGCATTTGTTCTTCCATATTCTTTGAAGTAGTCCGAATTGTGTGCTTTGACCAAGTATGTGGGATTAACCATTTCTTTGCTAAATTATGAACACAAGGCAAGTACCAATCAAAAGGTAATTCTATTAAATCTTTATATGAATCACCTAAGTTCTACATCAACTTCTTGACTTGAGGATGATGCTTAAAAGAACCTCTAAGTCTTCACATGGATGACTTAGGGGCTTCCTTAACAACCAAACCCTCAACTTTTGAGAGGAAAGTGGATAGAGCTAAGGTTCCCAACCGATGCCTAACTATTTCACATATAGACTGACTTATGCTTTGGAGCTGGTCTTCATCTATCTAGCTCAAGTGTCACCTCCAAGGAATCTACTACTAAGAAGAGCTATCTGTGCTAACCATATAAGACTCATCCTATGAACTAGATTCTAAGTCTATATGGATAAGTGTACTCGGTAGCTGGGACATATCTTTTGGGTGGCCAATAAGAGGTTTTCCACCCCTGGACTCAACTAGCCTCTTCCTCCCCTGGTGGAGGTCGTCATCCTACCCATATGTTTGAATGGAGTAACAAACTGGTGGAATCTAATGTCGCTCCACTTCCTCCTCCAAGTCTATTCCCTTTATTTTCTTTTTTTTTTATTTTTCTTTCTTTCTTTTTTCTTTTCTTTCTTTTCTTTTTTCTTTTTTTTTATTTTTAAACTTTGGCCAAGTTCATGAGAATAGACTTGTTGATTTTGAGGGAGGTAGTGCACATCCTCATATATGCGACCACATGAACTATAAATGGCTTGAGATCTCCTTTGACACAAAGTAGATGATCCCACCTCTCACAAACTTCATACATTGATGTAGGATGGAACTATATTTGTTCTCATGTATCCATGGTCTCCCAAGCAAAGTATCAAAGATGTATCCGAAGTCTATAATGTGAAACTTGGCTTCTTCCAATCATCTATCTCCAAGGGCAACACTATGGAGCCTAAGGCCTTGACCTCACTTTGGAGTGTGGATTCAATCTTCCCATCTTAGACTTAGGAGTCTTCTAGACACTAAGACTTCCTAGTCATAAGACACTTCTAACAATTAGGTAAACACTTAACCTAAGCCAAAGACTTAGAAGGTTAACCATAGATTAGGTTATGCCTAGGATTAGGATAATCCACCTACCCTACAACCCAAATCCAATCCATGTTCACCTTTCAAACCAAACCTTTAAGTT